>APFE030941312.1:4630-49129 GCA_000404065.3 Pinus taeda
TAAAAAACACTACAAGCATAAAACACAATGTACATAAAAAAAAATTATAGTGCCAAAAACTAAGCTTTAAAAAACACGTGTGTTCTGCATATCCCCTTTTTGAAATTGAGTCACTTTTTGCTATCTCTACAAAATGGGTAACAGTATGGGTTCTCGTTTTAAAGTTTACATTGTTTGTGGCTTTCTTTTCAGTTGGGGCTAAAGATTAAAGAACTTATTAGACAATCGTTCAGTGGTTTTTTACCCAAGGGGTGTTTTCGACTTAAAAATTTGTGCCTACTGTCTCTATTTTGCATTGTTGTTTACTACTCTTACTAAACAATAATAATAATAACTAAAGATTAATTAATGCTCTAATAAAAATTAATAAAGTGTTAACTGCTAAGAAATATTAATTCACCCCCTCTCAGTATTTCCAACAATAATAATCAACTATCAATTTTTACTTTTTTTTTCAATAGTTATCTGAACTATTAGATGAACAACAATACATCATATGAATAACAGATTTAACACAAACAACATTAAACCATAACACGAGAATCAACACAAAAAAACAACACTTGTAGACACCAAATATAAGTGGAAACTCATAAAGAGAAAAACCATGAATTTTGTTGTTGTTATGTAAATGCAAGCACCGACTCCCTTTTTACATAAGCATTTGTAGGCACCCACCTAGAAGAGGCTTCAACCCCTACAACTTCTTGGAAGCACCCACTCCCACCAATTTTTGTATTCTCCCCCTGCCTATAGGAGGCTTCAGCCTCGCTTTTCTTCTGCAAACTACAATTTGGTTGAAGCACCCACTTCCACTTACCAGGCTCCAACATGTTATTTTTCAGGCTACTACTTGAAAGAGACATCAATCCCCTAATACATGAAAGTTTTAATATGTTGGCCTACCTAGTCTTTAATTTTGAATACCTCCATCTCTTTGTCTCTGCATCCCCTTCCTCAACTTTGCTTCACATCTACTCCTCTTTCTCAACTCTACTTCACAGTTGCTCCTCTCCCTCTTTCTCAACTCTACTTCACATTTGCTCCTCTCCCTCTTTCTCTCTTTGCTAGGCAATCTACCAACTTGATCTCACAACAACTCAACCAACTCACTAACTCAGTAGTTAACCATTCTTTCATCTAAAAGCTCATCTTTTTATATACATAACTTGTTGATTGTTTGTATTCTAATGTAGGGATTTGAAGTGAAAGGTTTCCTCTTTGTATTATAGGGTTGTCTCTTTGTGGCCCACCTCTTCATTACCAAATTCTTTCAAATTTTGAATATCAAAACAAAATTAATGATCCTCCAAATAATATTAAAAGATTAACATCAAACAAATCCAATGATTACATAAAACATGGCCCAAAGTTTTCCTTTTTCATGCTATAAGACACAAACACGGGTTCCCAATTGACAATCTGGGTTGCAGATGCCAATTACAGGTTGGCAATCTGGGCTACAAAAACTACAAACACATTGTTTTGCTTTAATCTTCATCCATTCTCTAAATCAGGGAAGACTAAATATTTTACACCCAAATATGCGACCATTTACATCACAACATTTTCAAGCATTTCTGCAACTTTGATCTCTACAACATACCTCGCTACTCATCAACACACTTTGTCAACATCATCATGCTCAAAATATAAGCACCGTCAGCTCAACAAAAGTACACAAATAGCCTTTGATCGTTAAGCAATGCATTATCGATGTACTTTGTCCATCTTTGACACTGGCAATACATCAACAACCTTAGCAGCGATATATCTCAAGACACATTGCATGACAATTGTGGCTTACACCAACATAGGAAACCTCCAACGCCCTTTGCCACAAAGACAACTTTGCCAACATCATCATATAGAAATACAATTCTTTTACTAAATTCAACATGACTCCATCAACTTATATTATACAAAAAATTATAATTATGAATAGGAAATATTATTAACAAGCATATATTGTTCCCAAGAAGTTGCAACAATCTTATATCACCCATCTCAAATAAGAGATGAATATCTCTAGCGCATTCTCCATTGTTTGTAAGTTATTAAGAAACCTAAATCGATAGGCAAAGATAGAGGGAGTAATGATGCCTAAATTTTTCTAGTTTGAGAAGTGAATTATCAAACATGAGGCCACTGTCATTGAATAAATTCGACTCCAAGATTGAAAAAAAAAAAATTGGAATGCAAAGAGAAATCAAATCCTTTGTCACATCATATTTGTAAATTGAAGAAACCACACATATGTGAAGCTAACAATAGCCATCAAGATTATGGCAATCATAGTGTTAATTTTGACAAGATAGTGAAAACCAAAAAGAATCAAATGACCAAAACAACCACTAGAAGTAACCAAGTGAACCCACACCATCTATTTCAATTGTAACCATGACAATATTTTATACTCCTAAACACTTAGTTTTACAAATATATCAAGAAAAATAATGGGGGAATTATGTTTAATAATGATAACAAACATCATAATAATCGAAGTACAAAGCAAAACTTGCATAACAACCAAACACTCTTCCATGTAATCATAATAGGTGTGATCTGCTAAATCTAGTGAGAGTGGCATAAAAGTAAATTATATATATATAAATATGTTTTTTTGAGTCTATGTTTTTCCTTGGTTGAAAATTATTACAATATATCTAATATGAACTTAGAAATCCAATTTTAAATGTTTATAACAATATATAACTTTATAGATTTTAAGGAATTAATGCCGCTGAGTTAGATTGTGATTAAAAAAATTGAGAATATAATCAAGAAAGATTAAGGATTTCCTACTCAATGTTTCGCAACTAACACTTTCATAAGCAAAATGAAATTTCCCAAAAATTGAATACTAGATAAATAGTCGAGTCCTTTAATAATGCCTTTACATTTACCTCCCAAAATTTTTAGAGCATGTAAGTGAATGAGATGATTTGACAATTAAAATTTATTAATGTTAAACTCTATCATGATTTCAACCCTCATAAATTTGGCATTGAACGATTTTTTGAAGAATTTTGCCCTACTTCATAAATAGTGTTATTTAACAAGTCCTGATGATGGATCCCTGTTGGGATTTGAAACGTTGACGGAAAATGTGATTTAATAATTGATGGTACAAGTCCTTACGTGACTTTAGCTATTCCCTAAATGAAAAGGATGATTCTTACGGGTTTTTTGTTTGATTTTCATGCATTAAATATCATGGTCAAGGATAGCTTCTATATAATTCTCAAATTGTTACGTGCATTATCAATTTAGATTTTATTCTAAGGAATTATCACATGATATCATGACAAGGACATGTTTAAACTTTATGTAGACATTATTGATTGTACAAGTTGTGTAATGTCTTTTGATCTATTTAGTGCATCTATAGTATTGTGTTATGATACATCATTTATTTTGCCCTACTTCATAAACAGTGTTACTTAACAAGTCCTGATGACCCACTGTTAATTTTTATATTTATATAATGCCGCCGGATAACATAAAAAATTACGAATGCCAAATTCTTCTACTGTTTATCAAACTCCTACACCCATCATCAACATCGCTGGTATTACGACGGTTTTATAATTGAACTATTCCGGATCCCTGTTGGGATTTGAAACGTTGACGGAAAATGTGATTTAATAATTGATGGTACAAGTCCTTATGTGAATTTAGCTATTCCCTGCATGAAAAGGATGATTCTTATGGGTTTTTTTGTTTGATTTTCATGCACTAAATATCATGGTCAATGATAGCTTCTATATAATTCTGAAATTGTTACGTGCATTATCAATTTAGATTTTATTCTAAAGAATTATCACATGATATCATGACAAGGACATGTTTAAACTTTATGTAGACATTATTGATGGTACAAGTTGAGTAATGCCTTTTGATCTATTCAGTGCATCTATAGTATTGTGTTATGATACATCATTTATTTTTCGCTATTTCATAAATAGTGTTATTCAAGAAGTCCTAATGATAGATCCCTGTTGGGATTTGAAACGTTGAGAGAAAATGGTTTTTACTGTGGATTCTCCGGTAACTAAGTCAAAAGATATAAACTGCAGATGTCTTAAATCTAGAATAGGAACATCATTTACAACATGTAAAGTTTATGGTGAAACCCCTCTAAGCAAATTATTTTTATGTCGAGAAGTTCAATTGTAGTTTTGGTTGCAAGGAGATCAAATATTCAAAGTCAAATGTTTCAAAAATAGGCAACTATGGAATGGATGATTGTTCGACTTACGGTGGCTAACTGAAAGTTTGTTAAAAAGTAAAGTTGCATTACAGCTCCTCGTACCAACCTTTTGAAGAAAAATGTTTTAATAATCATTCAAAAGGTTGCTTCTTAACATAATTATAAAAGTATTTACCCTACTCTTGGCAACCCCTAATTCTTCCCAAGGCATTTGTCCTTAGCTCAAGCACAGGGATAGAAGTTGTTATATACAACACCATCTTATTGTTTTTAATGTCCATAAGTGAATTGAATGAGCATTTTGCAAGAAAGGCCTGCAATAATACATGCCATCTCTAAATAAAGACGGTACCACCTTTTGGAAAGTAAATTTTGATTAAAAAAATCACAATATCTTAAAATACTTCTTGAACTAAAAAAAACCTGCTCTACCAAATAACAAAATTATATTATCAATATAATGGGATGTTTCATAAACCCTAATTGAACAATAAGATAGACAAACAAAATTCTATTCTATAAAGAAAAATTGGTCTCGGCACTGGAAAGAATTTTGGATATCATGTTATATGCTTATGTTCCTAAGACATTACTAAATATCTTATCAAATAGAGCCATCTAATTAAGATAGCACTCAAGTGAAGTGTAGCTAATTTATCCCAGAGCCAATTCCTACGTATCCTTCAAGTTTGAAGCAATTCCCTATGTATGCTTCAAGGTTGAGCAACCCAGGAGGGAAAGATTAGTATCATAACCATAGAGACAAAATTATAAATGAGACACTCAGGAGAGGTACAGAACTTTATTGTCTCCTATAATAATGTTTGGCATCCAAAGTTATATCAAAACGGTATCTGTGTGCATCATAAGAGTGGCATCACCCTTAACATTAGCTCAATTGATTGGTGTCACCATTGTCAAGACGTTGTCGATAACTTGACATGTGCAAGTCCCCATTTTAATTCCATTGGGCCAGGTGCACCAAACTTACCCTACTCACTTTACACTGAATACCACGATCTCCCTTGTTATTTACAAGGGAAAAAAATAACGAAAATCCCATCCTTTCCCTCGTTTATATACACGCTGCCATTCTCAGCATATCACCAACTTATGAAATATTCGAATATCAACTATTTGCAAAGTTTGTGATACCCAATGATATGCTAAAACATGTCAAATTTCATAAGATATGAAGTAAGACAGGAATGTTAAATATAAAAAAGCCACTACAATGATTTATAAATAACCCTCAAAATACGAAATACTGTCTAACTCAATCTAGCATCCATAAAATCGTCTTCTACAAAATTGACAAATAACCCTCAAAATACGAAATACTGTCAAACTCAATCTAGCATCGATGAAAACGTCTTTTACAAAATTGACAGTGTATTAGAGGTCAATTCAATCCAGTATATGAACAGAAAAACATAATAGCTCCTGTGAATATTCAACTGAGAAAAGAAAAACAGTCTGCACACTGCTCTAATTACCATGTAAGATGTTACAATGCAAAATATAGCAGTCCAAATTTTCAAAATTTATACAACTAGCAATGATATATTTATTATTTATATACAAGTTACACTCATCAACAGTGATACTGTTGATGAGAGTATAACTTCAACAACATACAAACATAATTCATTTTATTTATGCAGACTACTTTCAAGATTACTATGATACAACAAGAGCGCTGGATGTGCCGGTGAAATGCTGAATCGAACCAAACATATGCTTTGCTGCACCAAAATGGCGAATTCTGTATGTCCCAGGAGTAGCTTCATGTGGAATCTCCCATTGTATAGTTGCATGACTATAAGGGCTTTTTGAAGCTGGACGAGACCACTTGAAGCGTAAACAAAGATCATCGTCATCATGCATTGGAACCCATTTTCCAGTGGCATCTAAAAATTCCACCGAAGCAAAAGTCCCCTCATTCAACAGATCGTTTCGTGGACAAGCAGACCAAAATGTTACCTCTACAGTGTCTCCCTTCCTGTGTGCAGTCTTTAACACATCTTGCTTAACATCACCAAACTTAACACCATGTGGAGTTAAATCAACGACAACGGGAGTGAGAAAACTAATCTGTTTATCCAAAAGATCGGGTGGTGATAGTTCTGAATCTACATTCTTTCCCTCTAACATCAATTTGGCAAGCTTTTTGAACTCTTGAATATATGCATTTAATGTATGTGGTCCAAACAGCGTGGAAGCCCCCTGTAGGAAAAACAAAAGAGTCATGAGGAAAAAACAAGATGTCACAAGGAAACACAAAAATGTTAGCTATTAGCAACACCTCAAATTCCAGAAAAAAAAGGATACATGGTACAAATGGGTGGATACCTCGTATCGTTGAATTTCATACTCTTCAAAGGTCGCGACATACTGAGAATAGGTATTGGTAAGCCCTGCTATTACTATATGAGTGTCATCTCCAAATTCTCCTTTCACATGTGTAACGAGTTCCTCTCTCACAGCTTCCCGTAGACGCCTTCCAGCCATTGTTGTGAACTCTGCAGAGCAGGTTGACTTGATATGAACAGGAATGCCATTTAAAGATGTATTGGAAAGAAACAACTCCAATCGAACACATCATGACTACTTACACGACTTATTTTCAACAAATCAGCAACATACAGATCAGGTACCACTTCATTTGAGACAGTATTCAAAAGGGAATAGTGAAGCTCCAATATATCTTCATAGATTAGCAGGTTGCAGATATTTTGACCAAGCCCTTAGACAAAAAAAAGTTTGAGGTCTTCAAAGACAAACTTGGATTGGTGTAGAATTCCTTCCTCGCTTTGAGAGAGTATTAATTATTTTAGCTCGAACAAGAACTTCCACACAGGTTTTGTGGCAAACATGTGAGAATTCATCTAAAGACTTGTCTATTTTGCAATTCACTTTATTAAAGTAAATTATTAAAGTGAAGTGCTTTTTAATCTTAAGATATAAAAAGTCTGAAAAAGTGTAATTTAATTACACTAGTGATTTAGATAAGTCTCCTACTAGAATTTCCTGCGACCCTAGCACCTGGCACTTAATTCCTAGCAGATTACAAATCTACTAATTAATTGCATAACTAGAATCCTAACATTAATGAATTCAACGGAAATAAAATATACCAATTTCAATCACAATGACAACAAGTTCTATGCAATCATAGTTCTTCATTAACTTTCATAACTTACTTGGGCTCTCGTCTTGGGAAAAAGGCCCAACTGAGGAAATACATACAACAACTAGATCTGATCCAACTGATCAAACCCTCCTTGGCTGATCTAGCTCCTTGTTGCCCCCTTTCTTGGACCCAACACACTCCCTAAGATGTCTCTCTCAATCTTGTGTTGTCGAATGGTGTGTCTTCTCGCTCTCCTTAGCCTTGCTTTTATAACTTTTCGTTGAGCTAAATGCCTAACCCTTAGCTCCAAAGTGATTGATGACTGATATCAGATCTCACCTTACTTGAGATTAAGAGCTGAGATTAAAACATAATCACTAAAGTAAATAACTTACTTTTCCTAAGTTTACTTTAGCTTAATAAGCCAACATAATAATTATGTGTTTTTCCTAAGTCTAACCTAGGCTAAGCTACAAAATCAACTTGCTCACACTAGAACAAGTGTTCTAAGGAGATCATGGGCGACTTTTGCACATCTAGAAACTTAGGCCTGTGGAGAAGTACCTACTCAAGCTACAAACATCAACATCTCCGTAACAAACATAATTAGTTAGAAAAATATATGGAAGTGCCCTATTTTAATGAACACGCCTCTTCATGTAAGCCAGGAACCCACCTAGTATTCATATAGGGGAGCCTTCACTGTAATAATAATATCAATACCTAAATATTGTCTACACACATTGTCTGCAACAGTGGTATTACAGTGATTGAGAAGCGAAAAAAGTGTTACATTCCAAAACCATCAAAGAATACCTTATCAAAAGAAAAACCTTCTAAAGAAGATTCATCATGGGAGACACAATTTTTTCACCAAAAATACCCCACATTACCCTTGCTTTCAGGACAAAGCAATTTTTTAAAGGGGGTAGCAATGTAACAAGTATAATTAGTTAGGAAAATATATGGATGTTCCCTATTTTAAAGGACACGCCTCTTCATGTAAACTAGGCATCCACGGTTCCACCTAGTATTTATACACGGGAGCCTAATGTAACTCAACATCCATTCAAATATTCATTAAAAATATATCAATACATTTATATAAATATTGTCTACACACATTGTCTGCAACAATCTCCACCATTGATCTCTAATATGAGATTGGGATTTAATCTCAATCGTTGATCTCAACGAGTAATTATGGCTATGGAGACTTAGTCATCAACTCAAAATTATAAAGGCAAGACAGGATAGAAGGAAATGACACAATAACTCAATTGCACAGAGAGACAAAGGAGTTCACTCAGTGTGCAAGCCATGGTAGAGAAGAAAGATAGTGCAGTAAATCTTAAGGGATGCATACTCAGCCAAGATCCGTAGAGCAGCTTTATGATTTCGAGATAGTTGTATAAGGCTATATGCAGATGAGGAGATCAACCCAACAAGGGCCATACGGTTTCAGCATAGATGTCGTACATATAGTAGCTGGAGAAGTCAAGGCACAGGGGTTTTACCCAGTCATACAAATTGGCCATATAGGAAGCTATACAAATCAGTGATAGAGGGTCGTATAGTTGATAATTGTAGCTTTGACAGGTACTTCCACAAAAGCAAAGTGTCCAAGTTTGTATGACTGGGTAAAACCCCAAAAATGATTTTGAGAAAGAGAGAGAAAATCAAAACAAGGACCTTTTAAATTTCTAGGCAAGGATAACAATTGCAACAACAACAAAGGAGAGGGCAGCCATTAATTTGCAGGCCATACAAACCATACAGTCTAGCACAGAGGTGATCCCAGACAAACTTCTGAGGGTTGGAAATTCATGTTCACTAGGCTTCGTTTGTATCTTTTCTCAATGCCATTTTCCTAAGATGGGAGCTCTTGTAAGTTTGAAAGTTATTTGAATGATGAACTAATGTTTAAGAGCAGAAAAATTGTGCATGCATGAGATTTTTTTTTTTTCTGCCTTTTCTTGCTTTTTAAAGTTATTTTGTTGCTTTATTTGGTTCAGGAATTCCAATAGTGTGAATCTAGATCTATTTACCTATGCATTGGTTTTCAAAGATCAACATGGTATTGGAACTTAGGCTTCACAGAGAAAAGTAGATCCAAAATTGTTGAGGGCAAATCTATTAGATTCGAAAGTCTCAACATCAGATTTATGAAGTGGTTGAAGGATTAAACACAAGACAACCATGTCAAGAAGTAGTCTCAAGTTCAACGACAGACTAGATAGGGCTTTGAATTTCTTGTCTTGAAAGGCAAGAGTCGCACTGCTCTTAAAAGAGAAAGACTCGTTAACAAATGTGGAGAAGGTCCTTCCAATGCAACCAAATCCTACAAATCAGGTAGCGCAAGACAAGAAGGATGTCAGAGCATAGAGGATTATATTAGATGTTGTGAAAGATCAACCGATCCCGAATATGGAAAAAAAGACCACAACAAAGAACATGTTTGGTGCCCTTGAGTCTTTTCCAGATTGACAATCTGAACCGGAAGATGGTTCTAAAGAACAATCTTCGAAAGTGTCAGATGACCAAATCCAGCAATGTTATCAGTTACCTTATGAGGATCACATAGATCCGTGATCAACTTGTAGCAGTTGGAGAAAAGATCGTGAATGCAAAACTAGTGAATGTAGCTCTAAATGGTTTCACCAATCCTCGAGAACTGTTTGTGAAGGGGATTTGGGCCCGCAAGAACATTCCAGACTGGCAGAGACCATGGGATGACTGCATTCGGTAGGAGACTCGAGAGGATTTTGTAACGACCAAAAGTCATATACGCAACGAAAATATTTAAAATACTTCAAAGACGTAAGTGTCCATTGTAAGACATGTAACTATATATTGAATATTGTATATTGAATTAATATAAGATATGAGATGATTACAAGTGAGAATGAGGGCCAGCTTACATACTCTAGGGAGGTTCCCTTTCATGAATGGTCATGTCTCTAATACATGCCTTTTCATTACTAACTAACTAACAATTAGTCAATTAATTATTATTTATTATTATTATATTTATATTTATATTTATTATTCTTATATGAATTATATTCATAACATTGTCTCTCTCTTCAAGAAGCTTTGTCCTCAAAGCTTACTGATGAAAGGTTGGATCTCTTTTTTCTGCTCGTCGCGGAATTGTCATCTTTGTTGTTACAAGATGATATGATGCTCCGAGTGATAGACAAAATTGTCATACTAAGAACAAATTGGACCATCCTAGATTAATCTTTTGTGGAATCTTTTGATCTCTGAAAATTTAAGATGAATAGTTATCGTAGGACTAGATTCTGCAAACTTCATTATTCTTGGGAACATAAATTTTGCGTTTATGCTTTGTGTGATACTAGTAGGTAGATTGATTGGAAAGTCTGCTCTTGTGATTCGGATGTCAATAAATAGTTCTTTTGGTTGGACTTTCCTTTATCATTTTGGCAGCTTCCTGCTTTCCTTCAGTTGGTGTTGTTGTTGAGTTGGCTACTAAATCTTCATTTGGAATGTTTATCGTTTGAACTGCAACTTCTAAATATGTTTTAACTTCTCTAGATTTCTTTTCTTCTTTACTTGTGATATTGACATGATCAGTATTTACTCCTTTATCTTCCACTTACACTGAAACGATTGATGACTTCAATACTTCATTTTGACGTTGTTATAACTTGTCATTTAGTGACTTCTTGTCATTTTTAAGCTTTTTTATTTGTGTAAGTAAGGCTTGGTTATGATTCCTTAGACGTGAAAATTCGCCATTTCTGAATCATTGACTTTGTCCTTAGTATATTTCTCTTTATCTTTTAAATTTTTTATTTTCTCTAATAATTTTTTATCAAGGGTTTTTAGGCACAAATTTTATTTTTCTTTTTCTGATAAATTCTCCTTTAGTTCCTTATCAGAACTTTTATTTTCTTGTTTTAGTCTTTGTTTCTTAACCTTGGACTTTTTTATCTGTGAAAGTAATTTTTCTTCGTTACTTTCTTAGACGCTAAATTTCTTTGTTGCTTTTTGTTGAGATTTCTTGAAACTGATCTTTGAGATTTTTATATTTCTTCTCAGATGCTTCATTCTTTGTTGAAGTTTTGTGATTTCTCCCTTTAATCGTTTTATTTGCATCTGCTCATTGTCTTGATGTTCTTTTGTACTAAATAATCTTCCACACCTTGGACAACGTAAATTGCCCTTTTTTTGAATATAAGTATACCCAATTTCATCTAGACAACTTGGACATTTAGTCCAAAATAGTGATTGTTGTGTGGGACTCATCTTGACTACTTCCTTCATTGTTTTCAAATTAGGTTCCATTTTTCTTGACTTGATAACCTTCCTTGGTAATTTTTTTTTTTATAAACTTTTTTTCTATATATATTTATAATCTTTTTTTTTTCTTTTTGAAAAGTAACAACCCTAGTGAAACATGGCTATTCACCTCTTTGGGGTATAATATAAAATATATGTCCACTTATTTTCCTTTGACTCGGTTAATTTTCTCCACATAAAAAGTAAAACTTACCATTCACATAAAGAGATTTTGTATTCCTTTTGTTCTTCTTTTACCTTGAAAATACCATGGGCAATTACCATGTGTTGCTAAAACCACGAGCTTGTAAACCACTTAATGAAGAATCAAGATAATCTTATCAACTCTTCCTTCTCTTACATATAGTTTTAAAGATATTTGGAAAGGTTCCCTTTTGACTTTATCATGCACTTTTTATCAATAATGTATAACCTTTATATATATATGAATGTTCTCCATCAAAATCTACATCAGACTATATTTTTTTTACTAGAATCATTGAAATGTCAAATGGCCAAAGGCCCTCTTTTTTCTATTATTATTATTTTTTTTGGGGGGGGCCAAAGGCCTAAATGGTAACATAGAGAATCTCCAAACTCTAAGCAAAACGCTTCAATTGCATGACAACAAGGTTGACGGAGATTTTAATGGCCAAAAGCTTGGATCAAAGAATGTGGCTCTGAAACCAATGTAATGACCAAAAGTCGTATATGCAACGGAAATATTTAAAATACTTCAAAGACGTAAATGTCCATTGTAAGACATGTAACTGTATATTGAATGTTGTATATTGAATTGATGTAAGATATGAGATGATTACAAATGAGATTGAGGGTCTACTTATATACCCTAGGCAGGTGCCATTTCATGAATGGTCATGTCTCTAAGACATGCCTCTTCATTACTAACTAACTAACCATTAGTTAATTAATTATTTTTTTTATTATATTTTTATTTATTATTTATTATTTTTATATGAATTATATTCAAAACAGATTCCAGAGCCAACACGCAAGGAGGTGGTGATAAAAACTTGGCCCTCATTAGCAAGATGAAGAAGAAAAAGGGAAAGTTTTCACCAAGAATGGTAACAGTGAAGAAGAAGGACATCAGCCTAGAAAAAAGAAAGATATGAGCAAGATCAAGTGCTTTGTTTGGTATAAGCAAGGTCATTATGCTTCTCAATTTCAGGAGAAGAAGAAGGAAAAGGGAAGACACGGTAGCTAACAACAACAGTAAAGACCAAACTGAGTGAAATTGCAACAAAGTTCGTGAACAAATTTTCTCTTGTTTTGTGCCTTTCTACCAACACTATTGTCAGTAGTGCTTGGTAACTGGACAATGGTGCCTCTCGCCACATGACTGAAGCACAAGAGTTGTTCATTCAACTTTCAGAGGATAACTCAGGGATCAATGTGGAGCTTGGAAATGATGCCAAGTGTGCAGTGAGGGAACAAGGGATGGTGTAATTATAGCTTGAGTCAGGAGGATCTTTTAATTCTTAGGAGTTGGTCTATGTGCCTAGTCTGAAGAAGAGCTTGTTGTCCATCTCAGACATGGAGGACAAAGGTTATGCAATTACCTTCCAGAAAGGGCAGGTGTTCATATGCCTAGAGGGAGCTAATCCAGACACAACTGTGAGGATTAGAGTAAGGGAAGACAACATATATAGGCTACAGGGCAAGCCTATTCAAGCATTGGTGCATGACATTGAGAGCCTGTGTGAAATTTGGCATAGAAGGATGGGGCATCTACATCACAAGGCGCTACCCATATTGAGAGAGACGGTCATTGGACTGTTGAGAAATGTAGGGCAAACTATTTAGGGGTTTTACAATTGATTTCTCTTTAGCACTGACTAGTTCTTGTGATATTTTATTAGATCTTCTTCTAGATTATTATGTTCTTTCATCATCAAGAAAAATGCCAAACATAGAAGATCACAAAAGAAACAAGAGGAACATTAGAGATAGGCTCCAAGCCAAGGCAAAACCCTACAAGGGGAAACCCAAAAAATCTTCCTTATAGAATCAATTCAATGAAGACTTCCAAGACCTTGACCCAAAACCAACCACCAAAAGACAAGTTAGCCACCCTTAACAACTTCTCTGCAAATTTGGTCCTAAGGAAAACCTAGTCTCCTTCAAGAATCTCGCACATGTGAGCTATAGAGATACTAAAACAGAAAAACTTTGTCCTTTCCTTTCTCTTCGTTTCCCTTCTCGCTATTTCACTCAGCTTTCTCAATACAAATCATATCAGAAACTTGATTGTGTTGTGTGTACTTCTAATGAGCTCGAGCTTCTCTTTTATAGGCATCTTGAAGGGAAAATTAGCCCTCTTTTAGGCTGACTTAAAGGGTTGGCTAACTTGTCCTTTTGGTGGCTTTTAGACTCAACATTTACACAAAAACATTTTTCTTTTCTTGATACAAGAGCCCTCCAAGGGACTTTACATCATGACTTTGACTCTTTGACATGACTCAACAAATCCTAAAGCACACAATGGGTGCTTGACCTACAATGGGCAAGAAATCCATAATAAAATAATTTTTCTTATTTAAATAAATATTTTTCTTTTCTTTTTTTTAATGATTACATGACATCATTACAATTATGAAAACTGACACTAGTTACATCTTCAATACTCCCTCTTAACTAGGGAGGTATTCATAATTGACCACAGGTACAAGGACAGTGCTTCCATTGAAGAGTTATCATAAGAAGAGTCGGATTGGTAAGCCATCTCATAAGCTATCTTTTCAGCTTATGTTAGTGCATCTCATCATATCGACCAACATTGTCATATAGCAATGACTAACAACTCTATCTCTCCACTAGACTAGAGCACAATGTTGGGGAGACAATGATTTACAGACACCCTCATCATTGTCTCTCAAAAGGCACATACCCCATTCGAATGTTCAAAAGGTATGTCCTTTTAGGACCATTCCGGTCTTGGATTTACAAATCCTCAAAAGAATTCAAATGCTTACCCAATCCCCAAATAGTATTAGAATTCAGATGCTTACCTAATCCTCCATTCTTTCTTCATAATGTGAAGACAAGAATGACGTGTCTATCTCTCCCTCTCAACCAAGGAGGATCTACTCATTCCTTTACACATGTAAGGAATGTATCCAAGCTCCCTCTCAACTAGGGACTTGCTTCCAATATCAATTGTCTATTCTTTCATGGAGATCATGTTACTATCAACTGCTTGTAGGCCTCCTTCAACTTCTATGCACATCATGGAGCCAACTTCTTTCACAACTTCTGGTAGGGTCTAGTCATCATTTTCCATATCACCAATCTTCATCAACTGAACCAAACATCATAGAGCTTTAATTTCACTCCCTCCGAACATCAGGA
The DNA here is from genome assembly GCA_000404065.3 of Pinus taeda. Taxonomy (NCBI): domain Eukaryota; kingdom Viridiplantae; phylum Streptophyta; class Pinopsida; order Pinales; family Pinaceae; genus Pinus; species Pinus taeda. Next base: position 19,657 of record APFE030941312.1, read on the forward strand.
AAGTGATCTTCCAAGACATGACCAATTAGCTATCTGCAACATGCTACTTTTCTTATCAATGTTCTTCTTCTTGCCAGCATGGTTTACAACGTCATCAAATCCTTTGGACCAAGTTCTAAAGTCAGCTACTCAGTTCATGCATCTTCTTACGCAGCAGAAACATATCGGATATTTGAATCATGAGATAGCTTCTTCACAAAATGGCATGCCTTGTCTTCATCAACATCCTTCATCATGGTCTTCCTTCAAACATCTAAACAAGCAGAGTCATCTTCATATCAAACTTATTGTGTCAGAGCTTCTGTAGCTCCCTCTCAAGTCAGCAGTTTTTCATACTTTACGAGAACATATCAAACGTTGATCACTGTCCCCGTGTCTTCATGCGGAAGAGCCAAAAAAGGTCCAAACATATGCCAACAACCTACTTTTCCTGCAAACTGAAAACATGAGTTAACTAAATCAAGGGAGAATCTCAAAACCTACATACCTTTTACTTCAATTGGTCATCTAGTCTTCTTCAAAATGCTCCCCATCTTGACGATGAGGCTCATCATGCTGCAAGTGTACTGGAAAATTTCTAGGAAGCTTGCTCTACATCTGAGAGAGTAGAAAGTGTTTGCAATATCATCATGGTCCTTTTTCCACTAGGTGAATAAATCTTCCCATGAAGTCATTTAATGGAGAATCTTTGAGTGACCCTCACTAATTAGTTGTTGCAAGAGCTTCTTTATTATCATGTGCTAAATCACTGCTATCAATACATCAGGCTTTCCTATAACGGATTTTTCTAGACAATCTTCTTCATCAGGCAACCATATTCTCATACATGAATATTTATATCAAAGCACCCAAGGATCCAACTTGATTACCAAGTTTACCATTTACATGGTCCTTATATTTCCCTCCTCTCATTGTGCTTACCATAGGATCTTCCTTTTCTTTCTTTATGATGTACTTGCAACACTTATTAACAAGCACAACCAAGCAAAATATATGATAACAAAAGCATGATGTCAATCTTGACAATTTAGGGTTTCCATGGGATCTTAGAAGGATGGAATCCTAGGGTTTTCAAGTACAAACCCTAGATCTTGGGATGTCATATTCAACTAATAATACTTATCAATCACTACTTGAAACATGTTCTAGATTTCTCACAATCCCTCGAAATCAAGGGTTAGGGTTTCTATGAGGGAACAAGTGAATTAGAGTTAGGGTTTTCATATAGCTAGGGTTTCACATTTACAATCTAGGGTTTTTCAAACCTAGATATCAATACCAATATCAACTTTCAACAACAAACCATATACAATTGACCAACCCTACAACATTTCATGTTAGACCCTTAACAAAAGAATATACATACCTTACAATTGCGTACCTTTGTTCTCCATGATCATAGATGTTGCTACAAGGTCTTCTATTGGATGTCAAGTGTACATCAACTCACAGTGCATCTACCAACTTCTAGATTTTTCACAATAGTCTCTAGGCTCCTTAACTTTAGAAGCTCTTTCTGCCTTCCTTTATGACAACTCTTATTGTTGTGCAACCAATCGAATCTTAATAATTCTTGTCTAGAGATCTTTCCAATTATCCTTGCTCTCCAATCTTCTTGAGATAAGGACTAATCATTATCAATGCAAGATGATCTCTTCCGCTGGTTGTAGCTTTCCTTGACTGTCTTTAAGTGATAGAAGGATAGACTTTGAATGATGAAAGTCCTTGTTGTAGGAGAAGAGATCTTCAACACAATATATAACTATGAGTATGCCTCTGAGGAGATTATTCATACTTCAGATAATACATATTTATATGCTCGAAATAGATGTCACAAGGTCAGATTTCTGTGGTCTAGGCTCAGATCGTGTATATGTATGCCAATCTCGTCATTGCACCTATGCATGCACATAACCTTCACACCTTCGTGGATCCCATACCACAGGCTCTTATCTTCTATGCCACTCCATAGGTCAGTGAATTTGAACAAGGTTATTATAGCTTGATGAATAGGCATAATGTGCTTTCAACCAATACAATCTAGGTCTCGTTAATGCGCAGAATCAAAATAGGAGTCTCGGCTCCTTTTTTTGGCGAATGAAGATCCAACTTATGTCCTTTTGAAGTATACTTATGCCCAAAAATAATAGGAGGTCTCAGATCTTACTGAAGTGACTCCAAGCCTTCCAATTAGGCCTTCAACTCAGATCTGCTTGATAAAATTGTGTAAAATGCTTCAAATTTGTAAGATAACCCTTTAAATATGAAATTGATCACCCAAGAATAGATTGAATGTAGCTCGATCTTGGGTTTCTTATATGCACAGGGGTATAGTATAGGTTTTAGTGCTTCCTTGAATTGCGACTCATTTAACAGTGGCTTTTAATTAAGACGCATGCTCAAATTAGCCCTCCAATGAAGCCAACAATACTCTCAATAAATTCAGTCTTGGATCTCTTTATGCATAGGATCTCAAAGATCAGAATTTCAACTCCTTTGGTGGCTCTCCTTTTAGGAATTTCAGTGTAACACTTATGCGCAAAACAACCCCTTAAAAATTCCATACCTTTGACAGAAGATTTGACTCTTTTCTAGGGTTACTGGAATTGTGAATAGATAGGCTTTTGTTGTCTTGCAAAACTCAGAATAGTCCTTTAACAAAACTCTAACACATTCATTGATTTACAATGAGAACATACCAGAGATTTGAAGTTACACAGAAATTCGGAGTATTGGATGGAAGTTTCAAACCTTATAAGGTCTCTTTAGACCCTGGCTTCCTCACCAGGATGTGCGCCCTTCCATAGGCTGCTTGACTAGCCTTTTGGTCCCTCAAGCACGCGGTTTTTATGCCCTCACTCTCCTTGAGAAAACATGCGGTCTTGTTACAGTGATTAGGGATTGATAGGGTGCCCAGAAATTTGATTCTTGCCTTCACAAACTCAGTCTAGTGTATTTTCTCTTCTTCAGATGAGATAGAGCCAAGTTGATCTTCTTTTTTGCCCTCTTCTTTAAAACCCTAGCTTTGATTTCATGTTGAGAAATCTTGGGCAAATTGTTTAGGGTTTTTTAATTGATTTCTCTTTATCATTGACAAGTTCTTGTGATATTTTATTAGTTCTTCTTCTAGGTTATTATGTTCTTTCATCATCAAGAAAAATGCCAAACATAGTGTTGAAGTTTCTAAGTTTACTTATTTTAGAAACCCTTCATGCACTTTTTTTATTTATTCCTACCTACTTGTTATTTTTCTTTAACAAGTTATTTACAAAGTAAATACTAAAAATAAACACCAGTGCATTGCTCAACATATTACAGATCAGCAACTAAAAGAAACAAGAACAAACACACCACATGACACCATTATTTTTGGACCAATGTCCCCGGAAAAACCCAATGCGAGAAAATCAGTACAGCTATCTGAGGGTTTTCTTATTAAGCAATATCAGAGTACAATTTGAGTGCCGAAACTAGCCTACCCAATAGAGAATTTCCTTAGCCGCTATACCTCACAGTTTGAGAGAAATCTCCTAGCTGAAACCCCGGAAAATCCTTCCGGCAGCTCCTCAACACAAAACTGCTCTGCAACCCCAGCTTGCGTCAGCCCCTCTCTGTCTCACGTTGGCCTTGCGTCAGCCTTTCTTGGCCTGCGTTAGCCCCAGGAGGCCCTGCATTAGCTTTCTAGGCCTCTGCGTCAGACACGCTGGCCTCTCTGGTGCTCTGCGCAGCACTTGACTGCCTCTGCGTGGCCCTGCGTGAGCCCTTGCTGGCTCTGCGTCACTCTCCTTGGTTGCTGCGCTGCTTTCCCCACACAATCTTTGCCTTCTCTGTTTCTCTGTACTGAATGCCCCTCAGTTGCTCTCCCGATCACTGATTCTATCTCTCTTAGCAAACCCCCCTCTAGAGAATAGAATGAATGATCACTCTGGTGTGTTTCTCCAAGTGACCCTCAAGCCTCCTCTTATACTTTTTCTGTTGACATCTCAACGGTCGAGATTAAGTCCCTAATCAATGGCTAAGATTAGATCTAGCTTGATCCATGTCTTTCGGACCATTCTAACACAGATTCATATTAATACACATTATTATTTGATTTTCCCTAAGTTTAGACTTAGGGACTCCATTAAAAATATTAATTATTTTAATATCTCCTCATCTGTTTAGAATCTGCCCAAACCCTTTCTGGGTATTGTAGATCTCATGTGCCCCAATCTCTCCACCAAATTTCGTGGCTAGAGCACATCTGATGCTACCCCAAATCAACACATAGAAGATCACAAAAGGAACAAGAGGAACACCATGCTCCAAGCCAGGGCAAAACCCCACAAGGGGAAAACCTAGAAACTCTTCCTTATAGAATTAATTCAATGAAGACTTCCAAGACCTTGACCCAAAACCAACCACCAAAATACAAGCCAGCCACCCTTAACAACTTCTCTGCAAATTCGGTGCTGAAGAAAACCTAGTCTCCTTCAAGAATCTCACACGTGTGAACTGTAGAGATACCAAAATAGAAAAAATTTGTCCTTTCCTTTCTCTTCGCTGCCCTTCTAGCTATTTCACTCATCAATCTCGGTTCAAATCAGATCAAAAACTTGATTGTGTTGTGTGTACTTCTAATGAGCTCGAGCTTCTCTTTTATAGGCTTCTTGAAGGGAAAATTAGGCCTCTTCTAGGCTAACTTGAAGGGTTCGCTCACTTGTCCTTTTAGTGGCTTTTAGACTCAACATTTACACAAAAATATTTTTCTTTTCTTGATACAAGAGCCCTCCAAGGCACTTTACGTTATGACTTTAACTCATTGACACAACTCAACAAATCCTAAAGCATGTAACGGGTGCTTGACCTTCAATGGGAAAGAAACCTATAATAAAATATTTTCTTCTTTAAATAAATATTTTTCTTTTTGTTGTTTTAAGGATTACATGACATCATTACAATTATGAAGACTAACACTAGTTACATCTTCAACATGGACTTCCAGAGTTTAATCTAGCTCATCAAGGGGTGTGTAGAGGTTGTGTTTGGCAAGTTTTTTAAGGCTTTGTTTCCCAACAATGAGACTCAATCCAAAGGGATTTTGGATTTGACACATTATGATGTTTGTGGCAATGTTGCAAGAACCACCCCCCCAGTTTATGAGGTAGATTTGCGTCTCGGACGAATTCGTCAGCGATCCTCGAGCTGAACTGCGATTTTGCCCTATTTTTATGGTTCCTAAGCCTTTGGAACCATGACGATTCTGAACCGCAGTTCTACAGGCCCAAACGACAGTTCTAACACATTTCCACAAATTCGAACCACGATTCTGCCATAGTTCCAAAAACCACTCACACGGTTCCATGGTTTGATTTTGGAATTTTCAAATTGTTATGTGAGGAACTACGCTTCTCGAACACTCCCAAGGTGCCCCCTTGATGCTCCCTAAACACTTCCTAGATGCTCCCTAATGGTAATGTTAAATTCTTGAAGTAAAAGTGGCATTCTCCTTTATCTTTCATTTTCATCATTTTACTTAAATTTTTAACATTACCATGAAATGACTCAAGATGTTTGAGAGTGTTTCCAACCTCATCAGACTTCATATGGAGCAAAAAGAATTCCACGTCACATTCAAAATTTAGCAGCTTAACAGTTTTCAAGACTTTAGAATCAATGGGATTGTGGCATTTCATTAGATTATATCATGCGCGAGGGCATGCGATTGGCATTTAATCAAGAGCACTAAGCCCTGTATGCACCCTTGTGTTGGTGGTGTTGATTGTTGAACTCCTTTGTCATGGCCTTAGCAAAAACGTACCCTTCACTCAAGTCAAAATCATTGATCAAGCATGTTAAGCTTTCTCTACCACATTATAAGGTTTGGATTAGGTCGTTTGATCAAAATTGGGCAATGTTGACTAATATCCTTAGAGAATCGAAGTAGAGGCAAAGGCTAGACAAGTAGAGAGGAATCTAGATATAGATGGTTGATGTTCCAAAAATTAATCATTGATGTATAATTGTTGCCATATCTATCTTGATTTATGTACAATTCTGCATGTTTTCATATATTCTACAACTAATTTGGTATTTTGGATGTTTTTTTTTTAATATAATATATATATATTATATATATATATATATATATATATATACACGCTTCGCTTCCAAAAAATGTTTCTATGGGCAGAAGCATGCTACACAACCATGTAGTTGTAGAACAAGAGTCCTCACAAGATTTTGGAGGACAAGACCCTGAAGGAAGCATTCACAGGGATGAGAACTAAGATAGGACATATCAGGGTTTTTGGTTGTCTAGTCTATTGGAAAAGAGGACAAAGTTGGAGCCCTCGAGTGAGAAGGGAATTTTGTGGATGAAGTGAGGAGTCAAAGGCATACAGGATCTTTATACTAGCAAAATGGAAGACATTTGTGAGCAAAGACGTCAAGTTCGATGAAGGATACACAGCAAGTGGATACAACAAGTGAGTAGAGTTCACAGATTTCTAGTGCAAGGGGGAAATCTTCAAGGAAGGAGGGGCAATTAGACCCCTCCAAATCAGACAAAAGGCCAAGATGGTTTGAGCATATCTTAAGAGATGCTTGAGATCATGTGAAGGCTCCCAAAACCACATCCGGGACAACAAACCTCCACAGAAATTTCTAACATATATGCCTTTGATGACCACCGTCGTAGAGTTAGAGCCTTCCAACTTTGAGGAAGAAGACCACCAACAGGTATGGAGAGATGCCACGATGGAGGAGCACAACTCCATCATGAAGAATGATGTCTAGGAGATTGTGCCAAGACTAGTAAGGAAGTCAGTGGTGACTTCTAGGTGGTTGTTCAAAACAACAAATGGTAGTGTGGAAAAGTACAAGACAAGATTTGTGCCCTGAGGATTCTCTCAAAATTGGGAGTAGACTATGAGGAGAATTTTACTCCTATTTCCACACACTCTTCTATCCAAGCAATGACATCTATTTGCTTCAAAGATGGGGTGGAAGATTCACCACATGGATGTGAAGGCAACATTCGTCAACAGAGTATTAAGGAAGAATTATATGTAGAGCAGCCACAAGGGTTTTGAGGTACATGACAAAAAAAGCCTAAGAAAGCCTTTTATGGGCTCAAACAAGCACAGAGGGAATGGTACTACAAGGTAGACATTTGTATGCAAAGCATGGGCTTGACCAAGAGGTAGGTAGATTCCAACCTATACTTCATACTAGTTGGATATGAGCCCATTATCTTGGTGCTCTATGTGGATGATTTAAATTTTACTGGGGCAAAGAAGTTGATCGTTGAGTGCAAGTCAGACTTCACAACACAAGGACATTGGAATGATGAATTACTTTCTAGGGCTTGAGGTTTGACAAAGATTGAAAGAGATCTTCCTTGGACAAGGGAAGTATATAATGGAGATCTTGAAGAGATTTAGGATGGAGGACAATAGATCTATGGCTACTCCAATAATGACCAACCCGAAGAAGGTGAATTTTTTAGAGTCAGAATTGGTAGATTCTAGACAGTACAGGCAGTTGATTGGCCCATTGATGTATCTGGTCAACACTCAACTAGACATTTGTTATGCTATGAAAACCTTGAGTTAGTACATTGTGGATCCGAGGCAGGTGCATTGGATCGCAGAAAAGCATGTGCTCAGCTACTTGCATGACACATTGGAGTATGGTTTGAGGTACCTTGGTGAAGATGAGGTGAGGTTGCAAGGTTATTCAAATTCAAACTGGGCAAGGAGTGATACAGATAGGAAGAGCACCTATGGTTGTTGTTTCAGTTTGGGGTCTGCAGTGATTTCTTGGTTCAACAAGAAGCAGACTTTAGTAACAATCAATTCTGCAAAAGTTGAGTATAAGGAAACCAGTTTGGCTAGTTATGAAGCAGTTTGGCTTCAAAAGCTGCTTACAGGACTATTTGATTAGGAGCTGGAGCCTACAATGGTTCACTGTAACAATGAGAGTTGCATGAAACTCTCAGAGAATCTCAGAGTTGCATGAAGCAATACACAACCAGCCATAAAATTGCAGAGTACTTATATTAACCCCTTCCCTTTTGTGCCTTCCAAGATGGAAGAATAAGGGAATATGTATAAAAATTATAAAGAGAAACAATCATTCAAAGACATAATTGGGATGACACCCTTTGGTCAATCATAACTACTATTGTTATGTAACCATTACGTACAATTCAAAATAAATAAAATTCCACTCCACCTTCACTTTTGGGAAAAAGGGAATGTGGATGTGGAAATCTAAAGTGAAAGTAAGACTTCACCCAAAGGAAAAGTTGTGTATTGATGCTCCAGAAATCACTGAAATGACACCAAATGGTCCAATCTATGCCAAAATGGAGAAATGGTGTCAATAGTTAAGGCTTGGCCATCAAAGGGCAATCCCCCATTTGGGGTCTAGAACCTAGCTGCAGAAAAGCACCCATCCCCCTGACACTCTCAATCTTAAAGCTCAGCTCAAAGGGGAGAACACTCTTGAAATAACTCCTTGCACTACTAGACATGGGAGAAGAATTTAGAATTGGATGCAACAAGTGGATTAAGATAGCTTAGTAGGTAATAGAATCATTTGACTTTTTTCAGTTTAAACTCTAGATTCTAGGACTTAGAATTATTCATCTTTATTATGGCCTACTTTGTAACCATTATATCACAACTGAAGTCTACACCATTTACTGCATGTTACAACTCTTTGGTCATCATGCCACGTTTCATTTCATGGTCAAGGTTATCTATTACAGTTTGTTGACGACAAATGTCATCTATTAAAAGTTAAAACTTTATACTTGAAGGTTGATGCTATGGTTGAACACTAGTAGATAATGATGTTATTTATATACTAAATGGATGATTCTTTAATTATTATCATTAATCTACTACAACAATCTACGTTTTCATATTTTCAGCAACTAGATTGCCATTCGACATGCTTTTTTTTTTCTATGTTACATTGTGGCACCTCCCTCCCCCCACCCCCCAAAAAAAAGCGTTGAATACCATGTTCCAAGGACATTTTCAAACATCTTCGGAGTGTTTTGGATTTTGTGGGGATGCCATTAGGGACTCGGGGGCATCCAAGCAGTCCCTTGCTGATTTCAAGGACTTTTCAGACACTATCCCACTATCCCAGGGACATTTGACTAGAATTTACCATCATTTATTGGCTATTCTGGGGGGTGGAGTAAATAATGTGCAACTACACATTGGAAAAACGAGCTCAAACAACTAAACTTGACATGGGTTCCACACATGTACAATTTTTGCAGAGGCAAAGGAGAACAATTATGTTATTTTTTAAAAACCAAGAGTTCCTAGCTCAATTGAGTTCTCTCAAACAAGAACCAATGAGCATGATGAAGTTGATTCAATTGAGGGTTTTGGTAACATTAGTTCAAGGCAGAGGATGCAGTGGCCGAATTTTTCTTTGCTAACAGAAAATCATTTAATACCATATGTTCTCCTCTTTACAAAGAGATTATGAGGAAAGTCATTGCTACTAACGCATCTTTTCAACCGCCTAGTTACAATAAAATGAGGACATCCTTGTTAGATAGAGGGGTCTCAAAGATGCAAGGGTTGATGGAAGACCTTAGAAAATTAAAGGTTGCTTATGGGTGTTCAATCATCATGGATGGTTGGACAAATATTCAACAAAGACCTTTGTTGAACATCATAGTCACCTCTCCAAGCATGCCCTATTTCTTAAGGGAAATTGATTGTATCGGAAAGATGACGGAAGCAAGTTTTCCAATTTGAGGTATTGAAGGATGCAATTGAAAAGATTGGTCCTACAAATGTAGTTCAGGTTATCACAGACACTGCACCAGTTTGTAGTTCTGCAGAGTTAACGATTCAAAGTAGGCATAAACATATATTTTGGACTCCTTGTTGTCTGCACGCTTCGAATAATGAACTTAAAGATATTGGTAAATTTTATTGATCACTTGCAATATTTTGGATGCAAGAAAGGCATAGAAGTTCATTTCCAACCACCATGCTTCTCTAACTATGTACATGATTTATGCAAAAAAGCAGTTCTTGAAACCAACAAACACAAGGTCTGCCACCTATTTTATTCTTCTCGACCGTATGCTAGAGGCGCAGCAGGCCTTCAAAGCCACTATTATTAGTTTTGAGTGGTCTACATGGGGGAATCAAAAACAGAACAAGGAAAAAAGTTAAGGCAGATGTTATTGGAATGATGATTGGTGGGTTGATGTGAAATACATTGTCTCTTTTCACCTGTCCAATAGTGGAGCTAATTAGGTATGCGTATTCAAATTCCTCTGACCTAGGTTGCATGGTTTAGGTTCGAGTTCGCGTTCGACAACAATTAAATTTGATTGAGGTTCAAATTTCCCAATAAGATTCGAATACGGTTGGACTTTAAGTTAGACTGTATACATTTTTCTTTCACACACACATGTTATATTTCATTGTAAAATTTATAATAGTTTAATGTTTATATTTATTTATGTTATGTTTTATATTACAATTTATTTAATTTGTTTTTAATTTATTTATTTTTATTATTAATTTTCTAATTATAAAAAGATATATCAATTATTCATAATAAATTGGTATTTATATATATAATATAAAGTGTATATACAGAGAGTAATATAAGAAAAAAAGGATCATAATAAAAATATGCATAATATTAAATAATGTATAATAATAAAAAATTAAAAATCATAAATAAGAACTTGTCATTGTGATCAATAGCTTATGAGTAGACACTCGTTAGTTGGGAAGGTGTGGCAATCGCTAACAACAAACCGTAAACATTGCCACGGATCCACAAGGAAGAATGCGCAATTGCCCAGTGCAACGAATTAGCAGCGCCACAATACAGACATGAGGCCTAAAGGTTGAAACTAGTTTGCAAGGTAGTATGGAGAAGATGTGCAGAACTTGTAAAGGCACATAAACCCACAAAAACACATGGAAGCAGATGATGGCGGAAAACCTTGTCAAACCATTCATCGAAACAGAACGAATTTGAAGTTTTCTTTGGGGTTTGTTGAATTTCGAACTTCAACCTAGAAGTTCGACGAACCCTCTGACCTTGGGGAAATATATGAGTCAATTGAAAACATGATTGAGGAGATTAAGTCCCTCATGCATCAGAGGGACCACTCTTTGCAATTTTTTAATGAAATTAAAATGTTAATAGAAAAAAGATGGAACAAATTGAACACACCTCTTCACATGGCTACTTATTCACTTTATCCAAAGTGACATGTGGAGAGGGCAGGTAGAGTTGCACCAATAGATGATCCTACAGTAAAACAAAGGTTTATTGATGTTTTACAAAAGATGTATACACCAAAGCAAGCAACCATAATTCGAGAACAATTTCTTGACTTTGTGATGTTTAGTAGCCCCAATTTTTCTAACACTGCAAAGCAAGATTTGTTGGGTTATGGCACAAAGAAGTCCTAGTGGATGGTGGAGGGTGTATGGAGACAAAACTCCAGAAATACACACTCTAGCTATTTGTTTACTATCTCAAGTTGCTAGTTCCTCAACTGGAAAAAGGAACAGGTCCACATATAGTTTTATCCACTCTATTAGGAGGAATAGGCTAATCTCTAGGAAAGCAGAAAAACTAGTTTATGTGCATAGAAGTCTTCTTCTTTTTGCAAGGAAAGCACTAGAGTATTTACAAGGACCAATAGCATAATGGGATGTAGATCCATAGAATGATACCTAGATCAATGATGACATGGATGGTACATCTCTAGAGACAGGATTGGTAAATGCGCCATTAGACGACGAGTTGTAGTTGCAGGGCATTGATGATGATGAGGGAGAAGGAATCGCGGTTCATACATTTTTGAATTGCCTTAATGCAAAAGATCTTTAAATTTTGATAATCTTCAAACTTCAACCTTCATGCTAGTATGGTAATTGATTCAAGGACTTCCTCTTTTGTTATTTTGAGGTATTTTGCTATTTGGCACCCACACTATGTATTATATTTAGCATTTTTCAATTTCGGACTATCATGCATGTTTTTCCTGACTTTGAATATATAATCTCCTAGTTTATTAATCAAATTTTCTTAACTCTTGAATCTCATATTCTTAGCACCTTGTTGATATAGATTCATATAATTATAAATTTATAATATATATGTGATTGTAGTTTACTTTTGTAATATTCCTGAAGGAAAAATTAACAATACATACCAAAACAGAACTTGGAATAGTAAAATAAATACAAATCACGGCCACAAATCAATACACAATTGACACCAACAAAACACTCTGAGCCATTTTATTAATAATCTGGAAATAGGTAAATCAAGTGAGATGGAATGATAGAACCTAGGCTTGCCAAATAAGCTAAGTAAACCCCAAAAAGATGTCTCTAACCAACGTCAGAAATGGCCCAGAAAAGAGAAATGTGCACTGCCCAATGAAGGTTGATGTTGGTTTCCAATTGAGATGGAGGTTTCTGCTCTGAATACTACCCAGATCAACCCAAAACTCCTCTTCCAAAACCCAGAAAGGGTTTGGCTCCACTCCAAGCAATGAGGAATCCTTCTGATAGGTGTGTACGCCCAATTGGCCAATTGGTGCATTCTTCTGCAAGAAATATGCTTGCTGGAAATAACCCCCAACTCTAGCTCTAAGAAATTCTTCCCCAATCATAAAATTGGCCTCTAAAATTCCCAACTCCTTGGCTCCTTAAGCTCCCCAACAACCCTGCTCCAAGGCCCGCACAACCTTTGCCTAGAGGGGTTCATGCACTACCAAAAATTGGGAAAGTTCGGCCCAGAGTATTGGCACAAAACTATCCCTGCAAAATATTACAAAAACCCTGGCTCCAAGATGGAAATACTCCTGCAAATCCTACTCACCCAAATCATTGTAGCTAGCCTGGATAACTAATAAGTTGAACTGCCTTTGTGCCCAAGAAGCGCACACCACTAGTTAATCAACTGCAAATAACACCCTATGGAAGCCTCAGAATGGACTCTCCAAATTCCTAGCTAGGAAGACACTCGAAGTTCTCTGAAACTGATGTGCATTTTGTATTAAATCCTTGTGCTCAACAACTCTCCAATGCTTTCGTTGAACAACTCTAAGAGAGGTATGACTCTGAAGTGTAATAGTCAAAAGATAGTTGGAAATGCCTCCCTTTTCGCCTTATATAGCCCTGGCCCATGCGTACCCCTTGGTGGCCCCCACTTTTCACTAATTCACACTCTCCCTCTCCAAGGGGTATGCATTGCCTCCTTTTTTAACATGGGCCCTATTTACCCATGTTGAAGAATGGAGGAAAATGGTGTTTATTAATATTCTTCACTTGATAACAATTTGTGATGGAGTTTGACAATTTATCTTCTTCTTATTAGTGTGTGTGTTTCATCAAACTGCTACCAAAACAAAATAACAAGAACACAAAGTTTAGCTCTCTGTCAAGGACAAAACCTCTCCACTCTTTAGAGGAAAAGCCTTGGTAAGTTTTCTCTTATTGAAGCTTCTTATTTGAACAACTGCCAAACCCTAGACCCTTGACTAGGATATCCTCCAAGCATAAGTCAAATCCTTCCTCTTTCTGCACTATAACTTCTGAGAGATGGACCTCTTTCTTCCGGCACTTTGCTCCTCAGCACTTCGTCCTTCTTCTGCTGCTTGTCTAAGTTAGACTCTCTTATTCTTATGAGAAACCCTAGAAAATTAGGGATTCTTTGCTTTAGAGAGAAACTTCTTCGCTTTGCTTAGGAGATCTTGTAGACCTAGTTACACATGTTGGAATTTCTAAGTCTAACTGTAAGAAATTCTTCATGTACTTTCTTATTTATTTCTGCCTACTTGTTCTGTTTAATTTAACAAGTTATTTACCATGTAAAAACTGAAAATAAATACAAGTACATGCTCAACACATTACAGCTCATCAATTGAAGGAAAAAAAAGCACATAAGTGACACCGTTGTTTTTGGACTAATGTCCCCGGAAAAACCCAATGCAGTAAAACCGATGCAGCTATCTGAGGTTTTTATTATTAAGCAGTTTCAAAATACAATATGGGTGCCAGAAATGGCTCACCCAACAGAGAATGCCCTCGACAATAGTACCTCTCAGTTGGAGACAGATATTCTTGCTAAAACCCCGAATGAACAATCCCATAGCTCTCAGCTCCAATCTGCCCCACAAAATCTCCAACGTCTGCCTCTAGGGACTGCATCAGCCTCTCTGGCCCAGCATCACCCCAACTCGCCCTGCGTCAGCCTCCCAAGGCCCTGCATCAGCGTCTAGAGCCTCTGCGTCACCCACGCTAGCTCTCTCAGGCACTGTGCAACTCCTGGCTGCCTCTGCGTGGGCCCTGACTGGCTCTGCGTGGCCTCTAGCTGGCTCTGCGTCCCTCTCTCCCAGCTTCTACGCTGATGCTTATGGTACCCTCTCTACCTCTCTGCTTCTGTATTCATTGCCCCTCAAGTGCAACTCTAATCACTCCTTCAATTTCCTCAGCAAGCATTGCCCTAGAAAATCGAATTCTTGATCAACTCGGTGTGTTCTCCAGGTGACCCTCAAGCCTCCTCTTATACTTTTCTCGTTGACAATTCAACAGTCGAGATTAAGTCCCTAATCAACAGCTAAGATTAACTCTGGCTTGATCCATGACTTTTGGACCCTTCTAACATAGTTTTATATTAATTCACATTAATAATTGATATTAAAATATCAATTATTTTAATATCTCCCAAATTGTTTAGAATCTACCCAAACCATTTCTGGGTATTGGAGATCTCATGTGATTTAGCCTCTCCACCAATTTTCGTGGCTAGAGCACATCTAATGCTACCCCAAATCAACACTCCCTCTTAGTGAGGATTGTGCTCTAATAATACTCTTCACTGAGCATCACCCTAATCATCTGGCATCAGTCCTGGTGTTGATGCTAGGCCTACTGCCCAACATCCTCTGTACTGCTGCATCATGTACTGCTACTCATGGCCCTGCCGCTGCCACTGTTGCATCCGTACAGAGCCCCTCTCATCATGTTGCATCGTGCTGCCCATAGCACTGCCACTGCTAACTGCTGCACTGCAACTCAGTTTCTGAGAAGTGAGTAACTGATCTTCCAACTCTGACATCTTTGTCAGGCTAAAGACACCCACGATGCTAAAACTCCTTCTGTCGCTGACAAGTGCTCCCTCTCTGACCTCTGCGCTGCTACAACAACTCCATGCATCTCGCATTATTACCTCACATTGTCCTAGGACTCCTACACTATAGCTCCCTCTATCGCTCCATCTGCCAATATTGCTACTCCTCTTCGGGGCTCCCGTAGCAAGGTATAATCCAAGAGCCTAGGTACCTCGAGGATCCTGCCGCTCATCGCCTGTAGTCCATCTGACTACAGCTCAATGTCTCCCCACTTCCTCTCAAGTGGCGTGTGAGCACTCATGGCACAATCATCATCTGTCTCTGCTTCCTTCTCCACCCTTGCTGGTGCAGCCTTGGTCTCATAAGCCTCTCCCTTGCTCTTCTTCCTCGGACACTGGCTTGCATAGTGACCCAGTTCCCCACAGTGGAAGCATTTGACCTTGGAGAGGTCCTTCTTCTTCTGTTTCTCCTACTTCCCCTCAAATGCTAGGGCAACATCCTCCTCTTCCTCCTTCTTGATTCTGACCCCCTTGCGCTGCTTCCTGCCTTGGTTAGCCTTCTGATCCCTTCTTGGCAAAGAGCCACCCACAGTTCCTCCCAGTCTGGAAGGGTCGACTTGCCCAGTATGCTCTGGACAAACACCTCCCAGTCTTCTGAGACTGTGTTCAATGCAGTCCTCACCATCAATTCCTGATCCAGCGTGGCCCCTATGGAAGTCAGCTGATCCCAGATCTCCTTCAATCGACCGAGGAAGGTGTCGGTCTGTGTTCTCCCTTCTGCATTTGGTATGACCGCAGCTAATTTTCTAGTAGCATCTTCCTCTGCACGGAAGTACGTTGATACAATTTCGTCTGGGCCTCCCACATCGCATTTGTCATTTCCTTTTCGGCAATATGTGGTACTACATGACCCTTGACCCCGTCAAGGATGATGCTCTTGGCCCTCGCCATTGCCTCCTCGTACTTGTCGTTCTCAATCGGGTCAACCGGGATCGCTATTGTTTTCAAGCCAAAGTGCTTGAGACGATTCCTGTCTAGAACGGACAAGATCCTGGCTTTCCAGACCACGACGTTTGAGGCTCTGTCCAGTCTGTCCTGATCTCTTACCCCATTCACTGCCATTTCACTGCTCCTCTTTTGACTCTTTCAAGTCTCTCTACTTCCCTCCTAGAAGTTCTTGGAGTGACTCCCTCTGAGCCTCGATTTCCTCCTGGAAACCCCTCTGCCAATGTCGAGATGCCCCCACTCCGATCATTAGTGCAGCTGCACCACTGATCCGGACTTCTTGGCTAGAAATCCTCGGCAGCAACTCCCTCCTCCTTGGTCTTGCCCTGTTAGGTATTGTTCTGACCACAGTACCCCACCAGCTTCACTCCACAACTTACCCATAGCCTCCTATGCCTCAGCAAACTGAAGGTTAGAGCTTCTAGGCTCTATGCAATCTCGACACCAGCAAAAATTCGCACCTCCTGGCCACATGTGTCAATCCTTCCTGACTGAGAAAGATGACCAAGCACTACGTAGGTTAGGTCTGCTCCCTTCTGCCACTGCGTTGATCCTCCTTCCAGCTCAAACTTGATGACGCAGGCACTGTGTCACCCCTTCCTTGCTGCTTCTCTGCTAGAAACAGCTTCTGTCACTCGGGACAGTTGTTTCTATTGTTGCTGCTCTACTTGGCCGATGCCCTCAGTTCTCCTGTGATCTGCAATCATGCTCTAATACCATATTGGAATTTCTAAGTCTAACTATTAGAAATTCTTCATATACTTTCTGATTTATTTCTGCATACTTTTTCTATCTAATTAACAAGTTATTTGCCATGTATATACTAAAAATAAATACAAGTACATGCTCAACACATTACAGATCATCAACTGAAGGAAAAACAAGCACACAAGTGACACTGTTGTTTTTGCACTAATATCCCTGGAAAAACCCAATGCGGGAAAACCGATGTAGCTATCTAAGGGTTTTATTATTAAGCAGTTTCAGAATACAATATGGGTGTCACAAATGGCTCACCCAACAGGGAATTCCCTCGGCAGTAGTACCTCTTAGTCGGAGACAGATATTCCAGCTAAAACCTCGAGTGAACAATCCCACAGCTCTCAACGCCAATATGCCCCACGAAATCTCCAACATCTGCCTCTAGGGACTGCGTCAGCCTCTCTGGCCCAACATCACCCCATCTCACCCTGCGTCAGCCTCTAGAACCTCTGTGTCACCCATGCTGGCTCTCTCTGGCACTGCGCAGCTCCTGGCTACCTCTGTGTGGGCCCTAACTAGCTCTGCGTAGCCTCTAGTTGGCTCTGCGTCCCTCTTTCCCGACTTCTGCGCTAATGCTTCTGGTACCCTATGCCTCTCTGCTTCTGTATTCATTGCCCCTCAGTTGCAACTCTAATCACTCCTTCAGTTTCTTCAGCAAGCCCTACCCCAGAAAATCGAATTCTTGATCAACTCGGTGTGTTCTCCTAGAGAACCTCAAGCCTCCTCTTATACTTTTCTCGTTGATAATTCAACGGTCGAAATTAAGTCCCTAATCAACGACTAAGATTAACTCTGGCTTGATCCATGACTTTTGGACCCTTCTAACACAGTTTTATATTAATTCACATTAATATTTTATTTTCCGTAAGTTTAGACTTACGGACTCCATTAAAAATATTAATTATTTTATAATCTCCCAAACTGTTTAGAATTTGCCCAAACCATTTCTGGGTATTGGAGATCTCATGTGCTTTAACCTCTCCACCAATTTCCGTCGCTAGAGCACATCCGATGCTACCCCAAATCAACAACACATCTGAATGAGGCTTCTAAATGTGTTGCCTTCAACTGCTGTCAAATCCGCAAAAAGTACATTGCTGAAATCTTCACGCGTGTGGACAAAAACCCTAAAACAGTCCCCTTGTCTCTGTTGTCTTTTCCTTCCTTCTTTGTTGCCTTAGAAGGCTCCTTTTTATCGACTTCTGCTTCTTCTATTCTCAGCTAGTTTATGGCTCCTTTTTGCACTGAAAGAGAGATATGATTGATGTTCAAATGAGGAGTGTACAGCCCCTATAAATAGAGGTTTGTCCCTCCTTTTCAGACCGACTTGACTATTTCATCATAATTCATCTTTTATTCATTATTTGGTTGCTTGGAGACTTCGTTGAAGCTAGGAGAGGATTTGACTTGACTTGGAGGTGTTCCCATGACCTTGTACATTGACATACATGATGTAACATGCCCTCAAAGGGTCTCATCATAATTACATCTTGATTTTGACTCTCTAGAAGCACTTTAAAATGTGCTTGACTTATTTTCAATGAGCAAGAAACTCATTGACAAATAATATAGAAATAATTTCTCTTTTCTTGAATAAATACAAATATCAAAATTACATTTATGAAGACCTAGCCTAGTTACATTTTCTTCAACAACCCACATCTCCTAAGCTCCCA
Organism: Pinus taeda; assembly: GCA_000404065.3. NCBI lineage: Eukaryota > Viridiplantae > Streptophyta > Pinopsida > Pinales > Pinaceae > Pinus > Pinus taeda. The sequence goes on from APFE030941312.1 coordinate 38,235, forward strand.
AAACGCCAAAAATTGCCTTCAATAACAAAATTGCAAAAATTTGCTACACTTAGAAACTTTATGGAGTAGGGGGTATCACAGTCCTACTCGCCGAAATTTGCTTGTCCTCAAGTGATTGCAATGTTTGGTGTTGTAACACCTGCTCTCCTTCCCATGTTGCATCCTCCTCAAGTAAGTCCATCCATATGACAAGGAACTCCCTGATGACCTTGTTCCTGAGTTTCTGCTCTTGCACCTCCAAGATAGCTTCATGAACCAATACGAAATCACCCTTATCATCCAGTGGCACTAACTTTGCAGTAGCTCTCACCTGTTGTCCTAATGCTTTCTTCAAGCAAGATACGTGGAACATGTTATGTACCTGACTACCTGGAGGAAGCTCCAACTCGTATGCCACCTATCCTACTCGCTTGATCATTCTGTAGGGCCCATAGAAACAGAGCTTGAGCTTCTCGACCCCCTTCTGCCTAAGTGTAGATTGGCAATACCACTGCAAGTAGAGGTACACCAAATCCCCAACCTCAAATCTCTTCTCTATCTTATTGCAGTCTACATACAACTTCTGTTGATTTTGAGCCGTCTGCAAATCATCCTTGAGAGCCCTGAGGATCCCCTGCCTCTCTTGGATCTAGTCCCTCACCCTTGGGGCTCTGTTATCCCCAAACACCATATATGCAAAGGACAGAGCCCCATAGCCATAGAGTGCTCTAGAAGGAGTCATCCCAATGGACATGGGGTAGGAAGTGTTATAGCAATACTTCCCCAAGTGAAGCCAATTCACCCATGCCTGATGCTACCTCGTCACGTATTTGTGCAGGTAACCCTCAAGCCATTTGTTCACAATCTTCGTTTGTCTATCAATCTAAGCTGATAGTTGATACTAGGTGTGAGGTCGATACCCACCAATCCAAAAATCTCTTGCCAAAAGCCCCCCATAAATTTGTTATCCCTGTCACTAATGATGGTCTTTGAGAGACCATGCAACCTAAACACCTCCCTGAAGAAGAGCTCGGCTACCTATGAAGCTAAGTACCTGGCTAGAATAGTGAAAAGTGGTTGAACTTCATCAACCTGTCCACCGCCACATAGATGTAATCTTGCCCCTGAACAATTGGGAGCCTTGTGATGAAGTCCATGGAGATGCTCTCCCATTTTTGCCCTAGAATAAGTAGAGGTTGAAGTAATCTTGTTGTGTGTGTGCTCTCTACCTTATTCCTTAGGCATGTACTATATTCCTGCACACATCTCAAAACATCCCTTTTGAGGTCCCTCCATGTGAAACACTCCTTGATAGCTCTACCGGTCTTCAGGAAACTGGATGCCCTGCAAGAGGGGAATCATGTGCTACTTTCAAGACTTTCTCTCGAAGTTGAGACCCTAGAACCAAATAAATCTGGTTCTTGTAGTATATCACCTCATCCATGACTTTGTACCTGTCATCCCCAAAGGTACCATCCAAAATCTCACATGCCTGCTAGTTCTTGGAGTACTCTACCAAAAGCTCTACCCTCCAATCCTTCGTGATATCCATAAGAGAGTGTTGAGAGTCTCTTGGAAAGCGCATCAACTACTAAATCGTGCTTCCCCTTATGTATTCTATCTCAAAGTCATAGTCTTGGATCTTGTTGACCCACTTTTGTTGTCTGTCATTGAGCTCCTTCTGCTCCAAGAAGAACCGCAAACTATTGTGATCTATCTTTACCCAAAATCAGTTCCCCACCAAGTATCGCTTGAATTTGGCCAATGTGTGCATTATGGCCATCATCTCTTTGTCATATATGGAATACAATCTCTCATAGTCTTGGAGTTTCCAACTCTCATAAGAAATAGGGTGACCACCTTGCATCAAAATTGTTGCAATGCTCTCACTCGATGCATCATACTCCAGTATGAAGGGCTATGAGAAATTTGGTAGTGCTAAGATGGGGCAGGAACTCATCACTACCTTGAGGCACTCAAAAGCCTCCTGTGTTGTATATGTCCACTCAAATGCCCCCTCCTTCGTGAGATCTATGAGGGGTGCTACCAACTGTGAAAACCCCTTCACAACCGCCGGTAATATGTGCATATACCTGTTACCCACCACCTATGGGTGACACCCATAGGAGAATTTTTAATCATAGATTGTCTTCAGTTAGCAGCCAAAAGCCCCTTGTAGCCACCAGATAGCTCGATGTGACATCATCTCCGCCATCTGAGTCGGCCATTATGCTTCCCTGCCCATCTGTCATGATTGTATGTTTGAAGGTGGGCCTTCCAAACTCGAAGGTATGGCTTTCAATATGTAGTTGGGTATTTTTGTTTACTTATCATGGACACTTTTGGGCATGGATTAGTGGGGGGTTCGGCAGAAAGAATGGGCTTGGTCTGTACTCTTGTCCCCTTGTCCAACTCAGTGGGATCTCCTTTATCGGCTACTAGCTTTAGGAGTGGCACTACATGGGAAACCCCGATTTTGGTTGTGGCCCTGCCTCCCGATATCACATACATTACCCCCCCTCCGATTATTATAACCCCTTTTCACATATTTCCCATCTAGGTCCACATGTGTCGACTAGGTCCACAAAGAGTTAACGTCCCCTCCCCTTGTCCACACTTTGGGTCGGGCCTGGAACAATGCCCTGAATGTTGATGCAACTAAAAAAGAAAGTAAAAAGCATAATTTGGCCACTCTCATCAGAAAATGCACCATAAAATGCAAAATATGGCCGAGACATACAAATTTAGCATGCGTGCAAAAGCCAACATAAGCTCTACCCCTATCATTATGGCCATCACCTTGGTTCTTAAGGCCCCTCATATTGGCCCCCTGCATCATTAAGGAACTCATGATTGTCCCAACCCCTGGTGGGCAATGAATTGTCATACCTTAAGGGGGTATTCACTACTATATCATTCAGATCATGCTCTCAACCCATGGAGCCTCGAGCAATTATAAAGAGAAAAGAGATTAAAAAAAAAAAAGGCATATGAAGAAGGGTGGAAAAACAATGGTCATGGTAACCCATGTACCATGATTGCTCTCTCTTACATCTATACACCCAAGTGTGGGCATCCCTCGTCATAGCTAACCTTGTACCATGGCATGTGGCTTGGAGCCTTCCTCGATGCCCCACTCCACTCCATAATTATATCACATGACACTTGCCATATGATAGACGTACCATGGACTTGTCACTCCCTTAGAGGTTGAAACCACTTAATAGGGTCTTTGATTAACCTCCTTCTTGAACTTGGAGACACCTGTATACTCTAAAGCCCATTACGGAAGGGCATGCCACTATGAAGTGCCCACTTGGTTCCATGAATTCTAAGCTCATTTGCTTAATTAAGCTAATGATTTATTGTACTGAAAGGTGAGGACACACATTGGACCTTATGCAAGATTGTAGAGGGGTCTTCATCTTCGGGTTTGGTCTTCCTATGCGAGGTCCAAGCTCTCCAAAGGGTCATATTGCATTTGTAGGGTGCGCGTTGAGAGCCATCGACCTCCACTAAAGCAGAGAGCAGATAACCATGCCATGGGATCCTTCAGCACTATTCATTCCTCACTCGCGTTCTACTTATTTGATAATGATGATGCACTTGGACCACCTTGCCCAACCAGCTACACTCTTGCACCAAACACTTGGCAGTTGATCCAGGGCCAAGATGGGGTTGTGTCTCACCATGGAAGACAAAGGGAGGGCTTGCATCATTGTTCCAGCCCTTGCAGATGGGATACATGTTTGTTCGATTCAGTAAGAGACCCATGATGATGATTTTGAGCCCAAAGAGCCACTTAGGGGCACCACAGGTCATTTACTTGGAGATCAAGGGACCATCCCCTTCATCACTATTTTGGGAGCCCTTCTATTCATTTTGGCACATGTTGGACTTCATTTGGCCTTCTAACAACCCTTCTAGTTACTTTTCTATCATTTCGGCCCTCTTGAGAGGCTAATTATTCATGTTATGGAGCTATTTGGTGGGCTTGTCACCAAAAGTATTTTTATTTTGCACATTATTTTATTATAGGGGCATCATTAGGCTAAATTAGGCTATTCGAACCCCTTAGAGGATTGTATAAATATAAGAGAGGCATCCTCTCATTCATCATCACTTAGATTTGGGATATATCTTTCTAAATATTTTGGACCTACAATTTGTGGAATGATTTCGATGATTAAATGCATTTTGATGTGTGGAATATTTTCGCTCTCTCTCTCTCTTGGAGCTTCTATTTGGCAAGTTTATGGATGGATATAGTCTTTGTCATGTAAGTGTTCTTTTCATGCGAATTTCATAATGTTTCATGTCTAATGTATGGAATGCTATGTCATGATTTTACTTGTGCCCTAAAAATCAATGCAAATTTATGAAACACGTGTAAGCTTGGCTCATTACATATGTTATTCATCTTGGCAAGAAGAACAAATTTTCCCAGGGGTAGGTTGTTCACCCTTTTACCATGAAAATCCATTAAATATTGAATATCGAAGTATAAAAGTCTAAAGTTGTTGTGAAGTTGCATCCACAGAGAGCGTTGCAACTTCTTTAGGCCTCCTTGAAGAGTGAAGTTCCTAAAACTTGATCATTTTGACTCCAATCTTCCCAATAGCCAGGAACTAGTCATACATCCTTGGTGATGACATTAACTTAACGAAATATCATTCTTTCACCTCTTTTCTTCGTCCCCTAAGGATAAGGATATTTTCTAGGGCTTGGTGCTAAATTTTAGGAAGGAGGAACTTTAGCATTTTGTCCGGACAAGTTTCTTCATATATGTTTCCTCTAGGCATCTTCTAGTTTTGAACAAATTTCGACGATGGAATTTCAAATAAATTGATGCCCTAGCTATCATACTAAGAGGGAACCCTTTAAGCTGCTTTGACTTGGGCATTTCTTAACTTTTAGTTCATCATTCAAAACCTTTCTCTTAACTATAGGTGATAATTGAATGAGCCTTTACCATGGTATATCTCCCAACCCTTGGTCTCTTATAGTATTTCTCTCAAGGGGTTTTTCATGGAAAGTCACCCTAGCTTCTCCCAAAGCTCACACTTTAATTGAATCTTTCCATTGAATGAGCCATCCTTACCTCACTTGAACCCTAGTATAAACACATCAATCACAAGTGAGGGATTTTGGAAGTTTTGATCTTTAGGCATTCATCGCTTTTTAAAATTCCTAGACCCGAGGTCATCCTTCATAGGTCTTTGTTGGGGAGTGTTTAATTTTAGATCACAATGGTATGTTTTATGCTTAGCACTGTTTAATTCAATGTTCCTTTAGCAGCCCAATAACAATTTCCAATAATTTCTAGTAGCAATCACATCAACCATTAATCACATTGACAGTAAATGCAGATAGAACATAATAAAACAAATGCAGAAGGCAAGCCAAGACAAGAGGACACCAGATGTGGCGGATGCCAGGGAAAAACCCCAATGTGGTGAAAACCCTTTGATCAAATCTTCTTAATATTATTGAATAGTTCAGCAGAGAGCGAGAGTACAAAAGTCATATAGATTAGCCCAAGATAAAGTCAAATCAGCCCTGTCAAATTCTGGAATCAACTGCAATCAAACTTCAACCTTAACTAGAAAGTCAACGCTGATCAAATCAACAACAAAACACCTTCTTTGAAGCTCAGTCAGAGGCAAATCAATTCGGCCTCCATCAAGGGTCAAATTCAACCCAAAACAGTCCCAAAAACAATGGTCAAACTTGATCAAACAACAGGAAGCCCTGATGTCAATGCAAGTCAAACAACCCCAAACACCTCAATTTTTGTGCCAATCAATGCGGCCTCAAGAGAGTGAAATTTTGCCTCCAAAAATACAGTCAAATTCGGTCAAATCAGCAGTGGTCAACGTTGGTCTGTTGAAATTGGCAACTAGGGCCAAACTCCATGTGGATCATCTTATTTATGGCAGCTGATTTTTCTTGGATCCCTCTCATCGAGAGGTGTAGGATTGATCTAAAGATCATCCGATTTCGATAAGTATTCATGGAGTTATGAATTTATTTGTGTGATAAGACAATTCGTCAAGGTTGGACAACAACCAAATAAACCCCACATGTGCTCAACGTTTTAGCATAAAAGGAGATGACTTGAGAGTCATTTCTTACACACACTTCTAGTGATCTCTTCCTCTCCACTTGTCTTGGGTTTTGGTGGGAGGAGAGATCCTAAGAAGACAATGCTGCCCTAATGGAGATGATGCCCTAAATCGCAGTCAAGTGAGAAGCCCTAACGCAGTCAAGTGAGGAAGCCCTAACGCAGTCAAGGAGGAAGCCCAAATGATGGTATCTACGCAGTTTAGACGGTAGCTGAGTTTGTGGAGATATTCTCACTGTTTTGGGTGTGGAATTTAGAGAAGAAGAGTCGCAGCTCTTAGCCACATTGCAGGAGGCAAGAAGAGGACAGTTTTGTGACACATTGGAGCAACCTCACCTTGCAAATCAGGACGCAGACTATAGGTAAGTTTAATGACTATTTTGTGCATGGTTTTGGGGTGTATATTTATGTTTATAGTGCCGCAACGAGGGACTGCTAAAACAACAATTGGGAGGTGAAGTTTAGATGGTCGAGAGGCCTAGAAAGGCCCTCCTAACCAGGTCACAGTCATCTCAAAGGGACAATGTGGCAAAGCATAAGGAGTAGCGTGGAGGGCTGTGGAAGGAATAGTTGTTGTAGGCGACAGCGGATCTGTGAAGGGTTGACATGTATCCTAAGGAATGGAAGAAGCTTGCCAAGGTGGGTCGTAGTCATCAAGGGACTTGTTTGATGACTATTAGGTGAAGTTAGCGTTGCCTAGTGCCCTAACAAGATTAGTCATGGACAACAAGTTGGAACAACACAATGCATGGGACAGCAAGGTGACTAGCACACTAGTGCAGCAAAGTAAATGGGACAGCAAGGTACATAGTGCTACTAAGATGCATGGGACAGCAAGGTACATAGTATTGCTAAGATGCATGGGACAGCAAGGTACATAGTGTTGCTAAAATGTTAGGACAGCAAGATACATAGTGCTACTAAGTGATCTGGATTTAAACAGGAACGCAACAAATTACAGATATAACCATAAATACAAAGATGCAGTAGAAATAACACTTCATTTCATTAATATCAAATACTGAAATATGCTTACAAACAGAATGGAAATAAGACTAGCTCAAGCGATGGTAGCTTATCTCTGAGAAGAGATGTGGCAGCTACATGCCTCTGAATTGTGTTACAATGACGCTCAAAGACCTATTTATTATTGAGAAACAATGGAAAACCCTAAACATCCAAAAACCTAACCCTAGGAGATGAAGAGCCAAAACTATGGGCCTTGTTTGGGTAAATTGGTACATCAACTTCCCGGGGTCGTAACTTTGGCATACGATCTCTATTTGACTATCATAATAACTTATTTTGAAGATCTCACAAAGAAGGCTGAAAACAAATAGGCAAGCCAATTTGGGACATTTCCGATCTCTCTGTCTTCCATAAAAATGTCATTTAGGGCTTCAAAACGACTCCGGAAGTTCAAGACCTGAAAAACTGCCAAAAATAGTAAACTGTGCTATAATTAAGGAAACCGAAAAACTAAAAGAGACAGTGTTGGGGGTCCAAGTGGAATAGGCAAGTGGCCACCAATATCCACCTGGATCATTCCTCCCCCCTTAAGAAGCAATGGTCTCCATTGCGTTGAGTTCCTCCATGAAATGAGGAAACTTCTGCTGAACTTGGTCCCTGGTGAGCCCCTTGCCCTGGTGAAGGAGTTGCCCTACTTTGACAACTCGATATAGTTGGATCCTTTGTTGTCGGGTGTTCTTGATCTGCGTGTCCATGATCCGATCAGTTGTGGCTTGTTCCATGCAATCTGGATTTAACTCTGTAAGTGTGAGTTGTTCTACAATGTCTGATGTGTCTAGCAATGGTGGGAAGTATTGTCGAACGCTGTCCACATTGAACAAAGGGTGCAGGCCAAGGAAAGGGGGAATGCTGAGCTCAAATGCATTTTCTCCCACCGCCTTGGTAATGGTGTAGGGACCATATCAAAGTCGTCTGAGTTTTTGATAGGCTCCGGTAAGGCGTTCCTTTTGCAAATGCAACAGACTTTGTCGCCCACATGAAACTTGTGTGGCACCTGATGTTGATCATGTCGCTGCATGTACTTGGCATTTGATTTCTCTAGAATGTCGTGGACCTGCTGGCGGATATGTTGGATGTGCTCAATGAAGTTGTTTGCCTTATCGGTTTCGGACTAGACATGAGCCGAATCTGCATGAGTAGCTGCAAATGGCATGGCCACATCAATGGGACATAGTGACTGGAATCCCAAATCCACCTGAAAAGGGTTGTGGCCAGTCGAGTTATGGAGAGCTCGGTTATAACTGTGTTGGACATAGGGGAGGGTCTCATTCCATGTGCGTGGATGCTTTGAGTTGTACATGCGCAAAATGTGTAAGATCATCCTGTTGACGACCTCTGTCTGGCCATCAGTTTGGGAATGGAAAGTTGTGGACTTAGTGAGCTTGGTGTCCAGCATCGACCAGAGACTGGACCAAAATGTACTGAGGAACCTGTTGTCCTGATCTTAGATGATATACTATGTGATCCCAAAGTGTACCCACACTCATTGAAAGAAGAGTTTAGCAATGGCTTCCACTGTGATATTCTTCTTGCAAGCCGCCATAATGGCCATCTTTGAGAATCTGTCAACGACTACAAAAACACAGTCGTTGCGATGCTTAGTAGAAGGAAGACCCGACATGTAATCCATGGAGATGGATTCCCAAGGTCGACTAGGGGTAGGCAGTAGAGTATAGAGGCCTTGCTTCTTGATGGTCGGCTTGGCAATGGTGCAGGCAGTGCAGGATCTGATGTACTTCCCGACGTCTTGTCGAAGATTCGACCAATAGAAATACTTCTACAGTACTACCAACTTTTTCTCGACCCCAAAATGCCCAACGGCCCGACTGGAGTGTGCTTTCCAAATCATCTTGGCATGCTCTCTTGAAGGAACACAAAGGTGTCCCAGGTGACATAATAGGGCATCCTGGAGGTGAAAATCTAGAACTTGTTGACCCTCCAAGAGCGTCTGGTATGTGCGGCCGAATTATGGATCGCTTTTGTAGAGAAGTGGCCAATCAAAAGTCTCGTGCCCGCAAGAGTTGAGCACGGTGGTTAACGCCATGATCGGTGGTCGGCTGAGGCAATTTGCAACATTATTGGTGATGCCCTTCTTATACTTGATATTCAAATGGAATTGTTGCAAGTATGTGGACCACTTCTGATGGCAATCATTCTGCAATTTCCCTTGCGTCTATATGAACTGTAGGGGCCTATGGTCTGTGTGGATGATCGTTTCCTTCCCTAAAATGTAATGCTTCCATTGTCGGCAGGCCTACATAATGGAATACATCTCTTTGTCATAAGTGGGATACATTCGGACTGTGTCTGAAAGTGTCTCACTGTGATATGCCATTGGATGCCCCTATTAAGGACTGCCCCAATAGCATAGTCAGAGGCATTTGTCTCGATCTCAAATGTGAGCACTGGTGCAAATTACAGGGGATGTTTCAACTCTATGAATGTCTTCTGTTGAGATTCAGACCAAAAGAATTTTGTTTTCGCTCCTCCCTTGGTGACTTAACTCAAGGGCCAAGTGATATGAGAGAATCCCAACACGAACCTGCGGTAGAAATTGGCAAGACCCAGAAAGTTACGAAGCTTTGTCAAAGTGGTTGGAGCTAGCCAATCCTGGATGACTTGGATCTTGGCTGGATCCACATGCACCCCCGTTCATCAATAATGTATCCCAGATACTGAACCTTGGTCATGCCAAAAGTGCATTTCTCCAAATTGGCACATAGCTTGTGTTGTTGCAGTGTTCGGAAAACCTGTCGGATGTGGTGGGGGTGCTCTTCCCAACTCTAGCTGAAGATTAGGATGTCATCCAAGTATACCACTACAAATGAGTTGGTAAATGGCCGCAAGATGTCATCCATCAACCTCATGAAGGTTGCAGGAGCATTCGTCAACCCGAAAGGCATAACCAAGCATTCGAAAAGGCCCTCCTTGGCTTTGAAGGCAGTCTTCCACACATCGGAGGGTTCGGTTGGTACCTGGTGATATCCTAACTTCAAGTTGATCTTGCTAAAATATTTTGCCCCCTTCAGTTGGTCCAGAAGGTCATCAATCCATGGGATCGGGAACCTATTGCAGACAGTGATCTTGTTCAGCGCCCGATAGTCAATACAGAGTCTCCAAGTCCCATCCTTCTTTTGTACCAACACGATCGTCCCACAGGGTGATGAACTCGGCAGGATGTGACCTTTTTGCAGCAGCTCCTGAATCTGCCTCTTGATTTCATCGTTCTCTAGAACGGAGCGCCGATAGATTGGTCCATTGGGCAATAGCGCACTTGGGGTTAGATCGATGGAGTGCTTGACTTGACAGTGTAGAGGCACCCTTGCAGGGGAGGTGAAGATGTCCTCATACTCCTCCACGACCTTGTCCATCTGTTGTTGTCGTGCGGAGGGGCCCTGTCTGGGGGTCGTGGCCACCGTCTTCTTCTTTCCCTGAGGGCGTATCATCAGGAAAACAAATTTCCCAGTTTTGGAAATGAGCTTACTACATTGTTTTGCAATAACCAAAGAGATGGCGGTAGGTGGTGCTACTTCCGGTATCCTGTACAACTTATTTCCCAAAGTAACAATAACAGCACGACGCCTTGACTCATACACAGAATGTCGCTTCCATAAGTATAGTTGGCCTAATAATACATCACAAACATCAAGGGGAGCAACGTCACATAATACCTCATCCGTGAAGGGCTTGATGCTATATGGAAGGTGGCACTGCTGGCTCACGCGAAGATCTCGTCCTTGGTGAAGCCACCCGATGGTGAACG
>APFE030941317.1:2850-19779 GCA_000404065.3 Pinus taeda
AATTAATGGTGTAATTAATATATAATGATTAGAATATATGTTATTTATGAAAATATCAATCTCATTTATCAGTTTAGAATATTAATTAGATATTAATTATTAATTAATGAGATGATAAATAAATTAATTGGAAAATTCATCTTAATATACTAGATTTATGAACTAAAAACCCTAATAATTAATTTATTAATTAATTAATTATGAGAAATTATAATTAATTAATGGGATAATTAACACATCCACATTAATTAATTTTAATATGAAGGTAAATATATTAATTAATAAATAAAATTACCTATGCTATGGTGAATTTTTAGGGTTAATTATTAAACTCAGCTAATAATGAATTAGGGTTATTAGAATAACTTACTTGCTTACCTGATTTACCTGGGGTTAGATTGGGATCTTGATTCTTTGATCAAGGGAAGCCAACTACTGCTAATCTCCATACCGCTATCTCTGTTTAGATTATGAGGATGCTTGATAATTTCAAGCGCTTCTCTGATCTTCCGTCTCTGCTGCTGCTCCTCCCCCTCGATAATTGATGCGCTTTCGAGGCATATATGGTGCTTCGTCTTTGCGGAGTGCTCAGCCAAGGCTGAGGTACGAGATCTTTCATTCTTAATATCAGCGCCATGTTCTTTGAGCCTTGTCTTGAGGGAGCGACCTGTTTCACCAATGTAGCTTTTTCCGCATGAGCAATCTATTTTGTAGACCCCCTTGAGCTGATGTTTGTCAACCTCATCTTTTACAGACCGCAGACCTTGCCTAATAGTTCCAGGGGCTGAGAAATGCGTGATGATGTTTTTCTTCCTTAGGATTTTAGCGATTTTATCTGTAATTCCATGGACATAAGGTAGAAAAACTTTACCACTCTGAGTCTGGTCTTGAGCTTTAGGTTTATGAGATAGTAACTTTCTTTCAGCTTTTTCTATGGCTCTTTTAATCTCTTGCTCTTTGTAACCTATGCTCTTAAAGGTTGAAACCAAATGCTTCTTTTCTTCAATCAGATGTTCTGAGTCAGATATTCGAAGGGCTCTGATGGCAAGGGTGTTTAGAACACCAAACTTCTAGGTTGGGTGATGGTGGGATTTAGCATGGAGGTAACTTTCTATGTGTGTTGACTTCCTGAAGACTTTATGGCCTAAAGAGCCATCCTCTTTCCTGATGATTAGAACGTCTAAAAATGGGATGCTCATGTTTTCCTCCAGTTCCATAGTAAATTTTATTTCTGGAGAGATAGAATTGAGGTGAATGAAAAACTTGTCAAGCTCAGGTTTACCATGTGTCCATTTTATATTTGTATCGTCGATAAATCGCTTCCACCATGCTGGTTTTAAAGGATATGATTCAAGGGCCTTCTTTTCAAAGTATTCCATGTATAGGTTGGCTACGATGGGCGAGAGGGGAGATCCCATTGCCACACCAGATGTTTGTTCATAAAATACTCCCTGGAAGGTGAACACAGTTGACCTTAAGCAGACTTCAGCCAATTTTGCAGTCCCTGGATCAGTAACATCTTTTATAACCTGAATGGCCTCATCAAGAGGAATCTTGGTGAATAAGGAAACCACGTCAAAGCTGACAAGGATGTCATCACGCTCAACCCTTTCATTTTTAATGAGATTAACAAAGTCTTGGGAGTCTTTGATGAAGGAATCAGTGTTATCGACAAGGGGTTTAAGAATTTTAGCAACATACTTAGCAAGCTCATAGGTTGGGGAGCCAATAGTATTTACTATCAGTCTAAGGGGGACATCTTCCTTATGGATCTTGGGTAAACCATAGATTTTCGGGACGGATTCACAGGAGGGTATTAATTTCTTTTTTATTTTATCGTCAAGGTTGGAATCTGAGATGATCTTTTTTACATCCTTCATGATTTTGGGAATGGGGTTACTGTTCAGCTTCTTATAACTGCCACATTTTAGGTGATCATTCATTTTCTTCACATAGTCATCTTTATCCATGATGACTGCTGCTCCTCCTTTATCTGCCTTAAGAACCACAATTTTGTCATTGCTTCGCAGGGATTTGAAAGCCTTTTGTTCTTCCTTACTCAGGTTGCTTTTGGGGGTTTTGGCTTTCCTCATGATGAGAGAGAATTCTTGTCTCAATGCTTCTTTCTCATCTACCGGAAGGTTATTAATACCATCCTCAATGCTACATATCATCTTCTCAATAGGGAGGTTTTTAGGAGTCACAGCAAACCCCATGCCTTTGCTAAGAACACTAATGACTTCTGGATCAAGTTCCTGGGAAGACAGATTGACCACCTTTCTTTTTAATTTAGATTCCTAGTTGTTTGCTGAAGACCTGGTACCATCTTTGGAACTCCTTGAAGCATCTTGATTGTTTCTACCTTCATTATTAATCAAGACTTCATTGTCTAACCCATTACATTTTCCCTTGCTACCGCTTTTGATTGAGTCATAAGCTGAATCTGGATTCCTACTAACACCAGGGTTCTGCGTGCTCTCACTGAAATTGTTAAAACCGAAATTATCTTGTTTAATGTTACCACCTCCGCTGACACCCTGAATATTCTTATTAATAAACAAATCGGTTCCTGCGTTATCATTATTAAATGCCAATTTATCATTCACGAGGTTCTGCGCGCTCTCATTGGAATTATTAAAACCGAAATTAACTTGAATAACGTTATCACTCCCGTTGACTATAACATGACCCTGCGTATTATTATTAATAGACAAATTGGATATCATTCTCTCTTTCACGTTGTTTGCAACTTCTGCTTTGTAGCTACTGGCTGCATCAAAATCCCGCGTATTAAGGAGATATAGATATATTAATTAGTATATGAATTATCCCATTAATTAATTAATAATCATAATTAATGAATGGTGATATATATATTAATTAGTATCTCAATTATCCCCTTAATTAATAAATAATATTTACTTATTCATAATTAAATTATTAATTTTAGCAATAGTTTAATATTAATACAATTAAAATTAACATAATAAAAATTTACAAAATTAAAAAATGAACTTCAATAATTAAATTACCTAATAATATTATTTTAATTAATTAATTAAATTAATAATTTTTTTTTAATTAAAGGAATCAAATTAATTAACAATTTTTTTTTTTCTAATTTAATTAAATATATTATTGAATAAGATTATAAATAATAATAATAAAATTAATTTATTAAATAATATAAAGAATTAAATATTTTAATATAAAATTTAAATTAATTAAAATAAAATTAATAATAAAAATTAATAAATAAATTTCAAGCCGACAGTGTGTGGTTCCAATTTTTTTTTACCTTAATAGTATTTATTTCTCTCTAGCAGCTCATCTTGTATCATCATTCTTAAAAGTTGTGATGATGGATCCCAGTTGGGATTTGAAACGTTGGCAAAAAGATGTTTATACTGTGGGTTCTCCGGTTACTGATCCAAAAATGGTTTAATATAGTTATTAAAATAACTATATAAAAACAATGGAAACACAAATCACAACAAATCATATTATATTAACTAAAAGTAAAAAAGAAAAAGGTTAATATAAAATTGGTTTCATATTATGGTTATATTAAAATACAAAACCATATATATATTTACGCCGTAAGGCGTTTCCCTCTGAAATGAACTCCCCTAAGTGTCTACCTGTCCTAATCTTAACCATTGGATCTATTGTTAGACGATTCAACAATTCTCTGCCGTCCAAAAATTCATTAAAAAATAGTTAAACCCAGCGCAGCCCATCTGTCTACCTAGCCAGTCAATCTACCCAACGCAGCTCATCCGTTTAACAGTAAAGAAACCACATAATAAGTAAAGGAGGAGGGTTTCAGTAGATCAACAATGGCGGTGATAGATAACCAGATCAGGATACTCTCGAACTGCCTCCGATATCGAACAAAAGATAAACCCAGCAGCCTGTAGAGTCTTCCTATGCATGGTAGCAATGGAAACACTATCAAAAACAACATCTACGGCAACGTTGGCCAATCTCTTCTACTCAGTCAGGGGTATGCCCAGCTTCTGAAAAGTCTCAAGCAGGTCAGGGTCCACCTCATCCAAGCTCTTCTTATGTTCTTTCTGTTTAGGCTCAGAATAATAGCAAAGGTCATGGTCAGGTTGGAGACCCCATAATTTTTGAGCTCCAAAAACAGGTATTTAGTTTACGAGAGGCCTTAGAGCTCCCACATCGCAATGTATCGGCAAATCTAGATGAGGTATATCGGTGCTATACCGTGTCCAACAACATAAATTGTTACTACATATTTTGGAGCTATGGCTGCCTGGAATTGGCTTGAGAATTTGTTGTAGTGGCGGAATTTTGATTTTAATCTTGATCAAAAGAGTTGCAACTTGTTTTCACTAAAAAAATATATTGATTTTTATTACAATACCTGTCAATATGTTTATTGTAGTTATTATCGAGCACCATGGAAACACTTTATAAGTTTTCTCCAGTGAAGGCACCTTAAACATTCTCATGTTTGTCCTCTGAAGGAGATCAGAAGCCTACTATCCAGGTCTTTATGTTGTTCTCTTTCTTGGTATTAGATTTTGATTGAATTATCTTCAGTACTATAATTTTTCATTTTTAAATAGCCTGATGGTGTGCAGAGGTTGCAGCAATTTTACAAGTGGCTTCGATTTATGGAAGACACCTGGGTAGACTCATTTGATCGTAAGGCCGGTGACTTTGCTGAAGAAAAGAGAACAAATGATGCAGACCTCAATGGACAACAATATTCTTCAGTGTTTAGCACTTCCACTAGTGCTCTGAAGAGAATCGATTTGAAGAACAATAGAAGTCAAGGCCACAAGAGAAAGTCATTTGAGGACACTTGTAGTCTGGAACAACCATGTAGGTCACTGGTCCCAAATCCACAGATCTTTGTCGTTTTGACACACAATGTAAAAGATTATTCTTAAGTTTTGTTTAGGATACTTGTCCCACTGGGTAGAAAAAATGCATTGAGCAAAATTTGTGGATTTTGACGCACAGGTCGAAAGATTTTTGAGACGCTAGATGATATAAGTAGGAGAGCAAGGAACATACATGAGATGAAAGAGGATAATGAATGCCAGGGTGCAGTAACCTATGAGATTTCGGATTCTTCAGAATCCTCAGAGTATTTAGAGAGCAAGTTTTATAACCAAGCTTCCCTTACCCCTACATCAGTTTTGGAAGAGAGCAGCCAAACTTCAGTGAAACCAAGGATTTTTGTGAATGCATTTGCTTCTCCTTTACTTTGGCTTCCAAGAAATCTGGTTTCTGGTAGCTCGCATCCAATTTGTTTCAAGGACCTTTCTCCCAATATTGGCACCCAAGGTCTTGATCCTAAAAATTCTTTGGCAACTAATGTGGACAAGATGCAGAGAGAACAACCCAGCAATACTGAGAAGTGCACCAAAGGTCCTACTCTTAAACATTCGTTGACAACTCATCTAGATGAGACACAGAGAAATCAAACTAGAAAATGTAGAAAGAAGGTTAATGGTGTTGACGTTTCTACCTGGGAGAATTCTGACTCCAAATTTGTAGTTCAAATTTCCAAGCATAGCAAGCCAGTTGGTGAAAGGAACAAGCCACTAAAAACAATCACAAACACTATCAAACAAACTGACAATTCTCATAACATTACTTCCACAAAAGTGATCTCCCTGCCTCCAACTATGGTGTCAACTCTACCTCTATCTCCACCCATGGTACCGACTAAATCTCTTTCTCTGCCTCCTTCCATGGAAGTAGCCACACCTCCACCTGCACCCACGGTACGGGCTAAATGTCTTACTAATCATTCTTTGACAACTAATGTGGACAAGATGCAGAGAGAGCAACCAAACAATTTTAGAAAGAGGACTAATGGTGTTAACTTCTCTGCTTCTGAGAATCCTGATTCCAGATGTAGATTTCAAGTTTCCGAGCATAACAAGCCTGTTGGTGAAAGCAACAAACCACTAAAAAGAATTACAAACACTATTCAAGAAAGTGACAATTCCAGTAACAATACTTCTGCAAAACTGATCTTTCCACCTCCATCCACTGTGTCAACTCCACCTCTGCCACCACCCACGGTACCAGCTAAATGTCCACCTCTGCCATATTTCCTGAGGTCATCTTTGCTCCCTACAGATATGATTTTCAAACAAATTTATCTAATTTCTTTTATCTCGCAGATGACCTAGTTTCTATAATTTCTACTCAATTTGATAAAGAAATTGAAAATCTTGCTTATGAAACTCTGGTAAATCTGATCGATGTTTTAAATTTACTAATACCTTTCAGCTAAGTCAGCTGAAAGCTCTGCTGCAAGGCTTGACTTATAAGTTATGGAAAGGAAGGGCATGCAAACTATAGTCAAAATTTGAGCCAGCAGATCTTACCGGTTCCAATAAGGAAGAATCCCATACATAGAGCAATGCGAAACGCGAGATATCTATTGGACGAAAATTGGTAGAGGGCCTGGGTTATTGTCATATGGCTGGCGACTATGCTGGGGCTTTTCACGTGGAAATTCATACAGTATAGGAACAGAGACATCTTCAAATTAGTGGGATACTATCT
This sequence comes from Pinus taeda, assembly GCA_000404065.3. Taxonomy (NCBI): domain Eukaryota; kingdom Viridiplantae; phylum Streptophyta; class Pinopsida; order Pinales; family Pinaceae; genus Pinus; species Pinus taeda. Next base: position 9,409 of record APFE030941317.1, read on the forward strand.
ATGTGTGGCCAAAGGAAGCGCTGAAACCCTCAAACTTAACATGGCACTCATACTGTTGCCCGCCTGCAGGAACACGATAACATGGCTTCACTCCACGATCTTAGGATCCATTGTGCCATTTAACGACAACATCAATTTCGACAAGGTATTTTAATTCTTCTAAAGTTAACAGGAAATGGTGCATGGACATACTCCCATAAGGGATTTGCAATTTGTTTTGGCCTTTTCATTTTCTCTAACAAATCCAAATGTCATAGTAATAAGACTTGCAATCACATAAGAGCGTGAGATTCCTCTGAAATGTGTCATGAGAATATATCAAAGAAGTTTTAACTTTTAGCCCAATCTAGGTGCAAGACAATATGATACAACTACATCTACATTTGCACATAAGCCTTTCCACAATGATCCCCACACTCATCCAGAAATGCTACCACTATTTTGTAGTGCGCAAGCATAAGTCACGTTTCTGTTTTGAGCAATGAGCAGCATGGGGCTATATGCCACTCAACTCACTTGAGGGTGGGAAGGCCGGCTTTCTCTTCGGATAACAATACAAACATTTTTCAATTGAGATGAACATTATCCAATCGATACCCCATCTAAATTGAATTCATTTTCTGAAATCCCCATCCCGTCCTGTTGCTGCACAATTACATAACCCGAAAGATATATTTGTTAGCAAGAAAGTGAATAGGACAGAACATAGACCTAGATTGTTTAAATGATAAAACCATCAATCACCAGCAGAAGCATCGACAACATACTCTTCTTGTTTTTAGCATGTACCATATTCATTCACAACAAGGTCATTGAAAATATTCTTACAACACAATTCATTCTGATAAGTGAACAAATGTATGCATGTTATAATTGTAGCCGCACAAATTAGGAGGTGCGCATACAAAAATGTATGCTGGTGCATAATTTTGTTTCCAATAAACTTCAATTTATTGTTTTCACAAAAGAAAACAACCTGAGCCAATTCATTCCCCTAGTATGTATGAAGTCCCATGCATATAAATTAATGTGAATGGAACAAGCAAAGTCATGCAATGCAATAATGGGGTGTTTTCCTTTAGAATCTTAGACCAAAATTACTGTGCAATTTTGTTTTTCCATGCTTATATATCACATACATGTTATAAACTTTCGTTGGTCATATATTAAAAAACAGTGTTCATAGTACTGCTTCACACACAATATGTATGCAAGAAAGTGAATAGGACAAAACATAGACCTAGCTTGTTTAAATGATAAAAGTGCACATAATCAAAGAAGTTCAGCACCATGGTCTTAAATTGCAAGAAGTGATGCAACTTGAGCAATGATTCGAAACTAAAGGGAAAATAATATTGAGGAATACAAACCTGTTTAAAGAGGAGATTCATGAGACCTTTTGAAGGAAAATGGCCAGAAAGTGTGTTGCACTCAATTTTTGGAGTTAATCCAAAATCTGATGTACTTTTGTCCTTCAGCCTCAGCCCACTATCAATTCCTAAAAGTTCACCCTGACTTTGAGCATTATTGAGCATCCTAGGATATCCAGCATTTTGTACCAACCTGCTTGAAAGATTTGGTCCTTTCCCAACAAATCCAAAACTCCTAACCTGTCTTGGATCTTGCACAACAGGAGCATTCAAGCCCTGGGTTCTATGAGAAGCTTGGCCATGACATGGGCTCAAGATAGCAGTAGCTGTTTGACTTAAATCTTGATTCATAGACACATTTTGCACTTGCCAACCTTGCCTACCACTCTGGCTTAAATTCAGTTGCACCTAGGCCATATGCTGGCATTGGCATACGGTTTAATTGCCCTCAACCAAGAACACCAATAATATTGTTGCCAAGACTGCTATTGCCATTGGCTAGAGAAGATAAAGTAGCCCTCCCCCTAATTTCATTTGGAAGGACTTGTGGCCCAACAATACTGGTAGATGGAAAATTCAGGACTTGTCCACTCTGAAGCTGAGAACCTTGAAATTGTCTGCCAGGTTGCTGTTGTGCTGCAGTTATTGTTGTTGTTGGTTTATTTGATGTTTCTGTATCAATTGCATCACCATTGCATTGTTTTGAGGATTAGATGCTCCATTGTTGTTTATCCCACAATCCACACTACCAACTTATGCACCTGTATTGTGTTGCTGTTGCAGCATAGAAAATCCTGCATATGTATCATTGGTCGGTAAACCCAAATTTCCAAAGGAAGGAATATGTTGCTGTGGCTAGAAAAATTGCTTCAGCTCTATGCTTCTCGGGAGTCCCTGGAGTAAATTTCCCTGACTGTTCATCAATGGTTGCCCAAATTTCCCTCTATTTAAATGATTAGAGTTTACACCATGAAATGATGCTTGTAAAAGCAGTGTCTGATCAATGTTTGGCAGGCCCAACCCATTGTTTGGATTCACTTGTCCAAGAAGTTCAACTGGTAATGTCACCAGTGCTTGAGGTGATATTTGACCTGATGCCGCAAGCCTTTGAAGATCCAGCCTTCCAAGTAAACCCATAGGTCCAACACCTGCTTCTGTAGTTCCCCCAAAAGAAGAGTTCATTCCACTTTGCTGTTGTGCCACTCCACTTAACCTTTTCAGATATAGCCTATATTTCTGAGCAGTGAAATAATAAGAACAATTAAAAAGTTACATTGTTCTCAGTTGTAAATTCTAATAATATGACAACAATACTGACCAAAGTAAATATATTAAATACAGAGTAAAGTCAGTTGAATGATGAATCCTTTCACCTATCTCCTCTCTTAATTTTAACTCTCCAATAAATACATACAACTCAGTGATGAACAAGAACCCAATAATAGGCACAATGTCATTGTGATGAATTAGAAAGGATCTAGCATAAACTCTAATATCTGAGTTTGTGGAAGCTATAGTTCCGCACAATGTGACAACCCCATAAAAAAAGAAATAATTGCTGAAAGGTTCAGCATCAGGTCAAATGAGTTCAATGAAGCCAATTACATCTAAAAAAGACATGCCCACTTCCATATGAAACAAAGAGCAATAGGCATATAAGACAACCACAAAATATTTCAATCACGTTAATCTAAGATGAATTGGATAGGGAACCAAGGAGTCAAGGCATGAAGGTAGGTCATATAAGAAATATTGAAGACTACATAAATTTTAGACAGCCATAATCAGCAGCAACATGACAGGAAAATATTTAAATGAGAAAAATGAAGCTGCAATTACTAGTAACATAATCAAGGAAAACTGCCCACGGGGCATAGAATAGTCATCAGTAGGTTGCACTATTAAGAAACTCCTTGTGTGAAGGTCACCACTACAAAACCCTGTGGTTCTGCTAACAGATACAATTAAATTAAAAAAAAAAAAAACACAATTAAAGAAGAAAAAGAAAACTGTAGCTAATGGCATCAGCATAATATCAAAACAATTGCAAGAAGAAATCCAGAAATTTCACAAAAGCATGAAACCAAGGATGAAAAATCAGTATCAAACACTAGTGACTACAAACCTTAAACAAATGCCCTCTTCCTTTTGCTTAGTTTTTTAAGCATGCTAGATATCTCTGCGTCTCAGAGGGTTAACCTGTTTCTTCTAAATTTAAATTTGAAGACCTCTCATTCAATCAAGATAGCTTTAAGTCTTCTTTAAAATAAAAAATGATTTTAACCTAAATTTGCAAAAATCACCATATTCTGCCTGATCTGCCTGATCATTGCTGATATTGCCTCCAGTTTACATATAAGTTCATACTAACTCCAATGGCTGTTATAGCCGGTAATTAAGCTACACAAATTAAGCGGTTCAATACAAATGTTGTTGTGCCACTCCACTTAACCTTTTTAGATATAGCCTATATTTTTGAGCAGTGAAATAATAAGAACAATTAAAAAGTTACATTGTTCTCAGTTGTAAATTCTAATAATATGACAACAATACTGACAAAAGTAAATATATTAAATACAGAGTAAAGTCGGTTGAATGATGAATCCTTTCCCCTATCTCCTCTCTTAATTTTAACTCTCCAATAAATACATGCAACTCAATTATGAACAAGAACCCAATAATAGGCACAACGTCATTGCGATGAAATAGAAAGGATCTAGCATAAACTCTAATATCTGAGTTTGTGGAAGCTATAGTTCCGCACAATGTGACAACCCCATAAAAAAAGAAAGAATTGATGAAAGGTTCAACATCAGGTCAAATGAGTTCAATGAAGCCAATTACATCTAAAAAAGACATGCCCACTTCCATATGAAACAGAGAGCAATAGGCATATAAGACAGCCACAAAATATTTCAATCACGTTAATCTAAGATGAATTAGATAGGGAACCAAGGAGTCAAGGCATGAAGGTAGGTCATATAAGAAATATTGAAGACTACAGAAATTTTAGACAAAGCCATAATCAGCAGCAACATGACAGGCAAATATTTAAATGAGAAAAATGAAGCTGCAATTACTAGTAACATAATCAAGGAAAACTGCCCACGAGGCATAGAACAGTCATCAATAGGTTGCACTGTTAAGAAACTCCTTGTGTGAAGGTCACCACTACAAAACCCTATGGTTCTGCTAACAGATACAATTAAATTTAAAAAAAAACACAATTAAAGAAGAAAAAGAAAACTGTAGCTAATGGCATCAGCATAATATCAAAACAATTGCAAGAAGAAATCCGGCAATTTCACAAAAGCATGAAACCAAGGATGAAAAATCAGTATCAAACACTAGTGACTACAAACCTTAAACAAATGCCCTCTTCCTTTTGGTTAGTTTTTTAAGCATGCCAACTATCTCTACTCTCAGAGGGTTAACCTGTTTCTTCTAAATTTAAATTTGAAGACCTCTCATTCAATCAAGATAGCTTTAAGTCTTCTTTAAAATAAAAAATGTTTTTAACCTAAATTTACACAAATCACCATATTCTGCCTGATCTGCCTGATCATTGCTGATATTGCCTCCAGTTTACATATAAGTTCATACTAACTCCAATGGTTGTTATAGCTGGTAATTAAGCTACACAAATTAAGCGGTTGAGTTTGAAGTTCTGTGTGTAGTGTTTAGTCTTTGAGTCTCCGCTCTCTCTGATATGGGATCTGCTGCGTGTGGAGTCACAAAGTGTATTTTGAAATCTTGCCTTGCATGTTGTATTGTGCCTTCTGATATGTTGTTGGTGTGGCCTATTGTGTGGACTTAGTTGGTGCTGATTGTGGAGTAAAAGCTTGTGGCTTGGCATAGGCTAGTAGTTGAATTTTCTCTAATGGCAATAGTTGTAGAAGAATATGAAATGCTTCAACCAACAGTAGATTTGAATCAGCAAGAAGAATTTGAAGACACTGATGCAATATTGAAGCGATTAATGCCAGTTTTGCCAATTTTCTCAGGTAAAAATTTTAAGCTTTGGGCAATTAAAATGGAGGATTGCTTGGTTCAGTAGATTTATGGAAATTTGTCCAAGAAGCTTCTATGAATTTGGATGATAAGTGTAGAAATGCAATAGCATTTTTTCTCACCATATCAGCTTTAGATGAAAATATTTTGTCTAATATTTTGTATGAATTTGGTGAAATATGTGATGCAAAAATATTTTGGGATATTCTTGAAATGAAATACAGTATGGAGGGTAGTGAGAAAGCTGAAATTGATGAAGGTGTTGTTGCTAAAAGTGATTGTGTTGAAAGCATCATAGTTGGGATTAAGGGTGAAAGTATGTCCTTAACTAACAATAAAGTATGTGATATTAAGGAAATTCCCTGTGATGCAGAAACATATGAAGTCAAATTTGATGACAATTATGTATCCCATGATGATTGGTTCAATATGATGCATGAAAAGCATCTGAGTTGTTGTTTGGTGAGAAGAGTTGCCTACCTCCATACACAAATCAAATGTAGGACAACATGTTTGCAACAACAGAATTGATGAAAGAGGTTGAAGACATGAATCAACCAACAAAGAAAAATGAAAGAAGCAAAGCTCTTTCCAAAGAGCACGATGACAAAAATCAATATGGTTTTGAATCTAACGTTGTTTTTGAGTGTGAAGATATTGACAATCAGGAAGTAGCAACAAAACATGAATTATATTACCTTGTTCGAGATCTTGCATTACATCCCAATTCGAAAAAGGTTGCTGATAAGGGGCAGAGGAATTCTTTTAGGAAAGCCAGAAAGGTGAAGCTGAAACTACATCAGCAAAGAAAAAAGAACAAGCATGGAGCCTTTAATAAGAAGGCAAAAATGAAATGTTTTGTTGTAAGCCTAGCTGAGACATAGACCAACAGGCATATCAATTAAGAGTATGTTTGTTATATAGTTGGAATTAAGGGGGAGTGTTGGAAGGTATTAATTCCAACTACTCTCTATTAATGTAGTAGCTAGATTAATCTAGAGGAATACAATGAATGTTTAAAGTACAGGTTCTAGAATTCGGCGGGTCATCAACTATAGTCGGCGTAGAGTGGCTACAGTCGGCGGATTTAGGAAGATAATAAATAACCGTAGGGGAATCGCTGTAATGAGTTTTGTATAAATGTATGTGCCTTGTAATGTAATAAACAAGCTCATTTTATGAGTCTTCCATTTTCTAAGTTAAAAACCATGCTTATAGAGAATGAGAAGCATCGGCTGCCAAATAATTCGCCAAAGTGAGCCTTCCTAAAACTTTTTTTCAAGGAATCTGTTGCCAAATAATCTGCCAAAATGAGACTTCCTAAAACTTTGTTTTTTAAGTAATGAAATTTTTTCAAGTAATTAAATAAGAATACAATTGTTTGTTTAAATAATTAATCCTCATAATAGGGCCACATGGAAATAAAAACCATACTTATAAAGAATGACAGGCATCGGCTCCAAATAATCCGTACTTAAATTTACCAAAATCAATAGGGCACCTTAAGCACCTCGAACTGATTGTCCTCCATAAGATTAATCTTAAAACTTTGCTGGATGAATTTTGTCATCTGGTGTTGTTGAAACGATTGGAGTTAACAAGTTGCCCAAATCTAAAGTCACTGCCAAATTCCTTTGGGTACTTAATAACCTTGGATTACATCGATCTGTCTCACTCTTCTCATTTGTAGGTGCTTCCAAAGTCTTTCAATAATTTAATAAACCTGAAATACATAGGTCTGTCTCACTCCCTACAGTTGCAGATGCTTCCAAGTTCTTTTGGTAATTTAATTCGTCTTAAATATCTTGATTTGAGTTGGTGCTATAATTTAACCATCTCTAGTGAAACACTGGGAAACATCAACACACTTGAATGTTTAGATGTTTCCTATTGTAAGAACATTGAAATATTACCTCCGCAAATAGCATATCAAAAGTACCTAAAAAATTAGATCTTAGGGGTACAAACATAAAAGAATTTCCAAATGAAATTGGAGACTTGGGCGATTTAGAAGTTCTGGAAATAGGGAGCCCTTCACTAGATAGTCTACCACTTTCACTTGGTCACTTGAAGATCTTACAGGAATTGAGGCTCGAGAATTGCAGTGAATTGAAACATTTGCCGGTAACTATTCGACTGTTGACTCAGTTGACTGAGTTGAGAGTATTGATTTGCCGGTTGCAAACATTGAATAATTTAGATTCTCCCAATGACAACTGCATGCCTCAGCTGCAAGTCTTAGAAGTTTATAACACGAAATTATCAGAGGTATCATTTGCCACAGGTGTCTGCCCCATCCTTAAATATGTCTCCCTCAGGTTTTGTAATCATCTGGTGGAGGTCGAAACATTGCCAAAGACTCTGATAAAACTGGAATTGGCTAATTGCTCTAACTTGAGGAAAATAGCATGGCTTTCTGGTCTTCCAAAACTTCAAGTGCTGGACATTAGTCGGTGCAAAAATGTAGAGGAGCTGCCAGGTATTGAAACGTTGGTATCTTTGAAAGAGTTGCAGGCATATGATTGTGCGAAGCTGAAGAGCATACGGGGATTGGCCGAACTGAAAAAGCTTCGGGTATTAAATGTTCATGGATGCTCCAAGTTAGAAGGGCTACCAGGTATCCAACATTGTATGTCGTTGGAGTACACTGATGCTAAGGGTTGTCCTAAGCAGTGGGCTGAGGCGGGATTACTGGAGCAGTTGCAGCAACAAGTGAAGGTGCTTGAAATATGAAAAGCAAAGAAATAAATTTGAAATGAATGCATAATTGAAGTCTTAGCCAAAGGTTATATGTCAGGTAGAGTTTGTATTCTAAGGTGTTAGATTGTTGAGGGAGGTTGTGTAGATGTTAGGTTTGTATTATAAACAATGACTGGAAAACTTCATTCACCTCTTTTTTATGCATGTCATGACGTGCGTGTCGTTTGGTATTGTGTTGTGATCCATGACTCGTATAATGTGCTAACCAGGGGTTGCTTTAGCATGATAAATGTGTGGCTGACACATACAATGCTTGCTATTTTGTTTTGACTATTTTACTTGGCCTCTGGAAGGAACTTGCAAAAGAAGAATGGAGATCAAGATGGGAAGACCAACTCTACAATTTAAAGCAGAGAGCTAATGTTAGAGATGCGGGTCAAGCATCATCTTGGGGTGCCAGGATGCGCCAGCAAAACTATTCGACTTCCAATTGATCAATTTGCTAGCTTTTCTAGATGTACTTTTCATACAACAGACAAAGTGAAGAGAGGCTCTGTAACCAGGAGAAGTTGCATCAGCTTCAAACCTTTTCTGCTATGGCGTGCCCTATTTATACTTACCCTGTTGCATTGTATGCTTATAGATATGCAAGTTAATAACTGAGAATACTTTGAAATTGGTTTCAAAGTACGAGTTTAGTGAATGTCATGTTCTAAAGCTTATTGTGTCCATTCTATTTAGAGATATCTGAGGCTAAGGATGTGTTGACACTTTAGCCTTTACCTGAACGCTTATCATCCAAAGATCATATTGTATCTACACTTTCTTTGTATCATAAATATGCGGTTTCACTAAGATCAATAATTTTCATAGTGGAGCAATGCCAACGGCTTTGGGCCTTTATAACCTGAATTTTAGTAATTACCTTTGCTGATTTGATATGTCGGGTCTTAGGCCATCCAAACCAACTTACAATTTTAGTTATAACTTTACAATTTTCCTTGGAATGTAAATGAATGGAATGTCAATTAAAGCAGGAGGCTTACGGGACTGTACTAAAGTTTTCTTGGTTGCTTCCTTAAAGACTATATGTTATATAAGAATCACAAATTGACAGAATGATTTCAACCAGACCAGGAGGCTTGCAGTACTGCATTGAACTTTTATGCTTGCGTCATTTTAGACAATATATGTCATATAAGCATCACAAATTGATAGAATGAACTACTGGTAATGTAGTTGAATTAGACATGCAGGTTACATTTGTTGCTTTACTTACACAATGACTTGTAATACAACATGATGTGAAATGCCAAATAATACCTAACAAATGTGTATTCTCCATGATGAAGTAGCTAATTTATATATAAAAACTAACACTTTAAAACTGCTTTATAGTTTTTTGGAAGCATCATGAAATTGACATTGAAACAGTGAGAAAACATCATCAAGAATGCAACAATTTAGGGCCCATGAACTTGAAAGCTTGTATTGGAAACTCGATTTAAAATGTTACCAAATTCCATTCTTGGGTCTCGAAGCTCGCAAGTTCTCGATTATTCATGATGGAGTAGCAATAATCTCTGTTCTTCATGATGGAGTAGCTATTTTATAGATATAAATTAAAACTTATAAAATTGTTTTGTAATTTTTTTTGGAAGCATCATGAAATTGACATTGAAATAGTGAGAAAACATTATCAAGAATGCAAAAATTTAGGGGCCATGAACTTGAAAGGTTGTGGGTGATTCCCATCAGTTTGTATTGGAAACTACATTTAAAAATGTTACCAAATTCCATTCCTGGGTCTTGTAGCTCCCAAGTTCTGTGCTGTAGTTTTGAAGGACATTTAATATCCTCATGGTTTATATCGAAAGATGTCACAATTTTTTCTAGACGACAAATTCCGAAATTTGACTGTGGGAGTGTTTAAATTGTTTTGGGATGGCGGAAATGGATTTAGCATCCATCATGAATGCCTGGGTGCCCAAAATACTGAAGATTGACGCTTGTAATTGACATTTTCAACAAATTAGCTGGATTTTTTCAAAATCATGTTGTAATTTCTATCATTTTCTGTGCAAAATTAAGGCACTCAAAATTCTAAAACTTGACAGCTATAATCCACTTTTTCAAAAAATTTAGCTAAATTTTTTCAAAATCATGCTGGAATTTTTATTATTATCATGATGGCTCCAACAATTTTTCATGTATTTTCAAATATGGAACGATGACCATGATGTTGTTCACAATGTCATATCCTTTCTTTCACCTCTTCCATTACAATATA
>APFE030941339.1:0-11304 GCA_000404065.3 Pinus taeda
TATGAATCTCAGTCAAGATGACTGGATCATGAATCAAGATTTTATGTTAGGTATAGTAGCTCAAGGGGTTTTGATTGAATTTGTTTGTTTTTGTGCTAGATCAGATGGAGCTAGGCAATTTGGGTCTGGCAAATTAGGTCAGAGTATAGGGTTTTCTACGGGGCAGGGTAGGTATAAGATTTTACACTTGAAATTGAGTGAGGTGAGAGGTATAAGACTAGTGAGGAGCTGAGGAGGCATGTAAAGATCACGTATCCTTCTCAAACAGTAGAAAACATAGAATACTGAATGGCTTCCCAATGCAGAGCACTGTTAACAATGAATTCTACCTATGTATCTTGATATCATTCAACTAGAAGCAATGAATTAGATTGTGGCATACATAAAACATGTGAAAACATGATAACAAAAGAAGAAACTATGCAAAATCACCACACCACAAGTGTCCCATAAAAATAACTACAACTCCTATTAATTTTCTTACCAACTTCTTACAAATGATGTGCAATATTGTTCAAAGCATCCAAGTGTATCCAACCCTTGCTAATGACAGAAAAAATACATAATATAGACATCAAACCACCTATGCTATCCATTAGGGGTTGAAACCAAGAGAAGAGGAGTTATTACAGCCATTTCCAAATAGGGACTATGAGTATAGGCAATGGAACAACTTGCCTCTATAAGCATGGAAACTGATTCATTGACCCCAAAACCACCTCTAACTAACGAATCTACCCTCTAACGTCATTTCACTATTACATTTACATGCCCATTCATTAATCACATCATCAAAATAATCCATGATGAGAAAGAAAGCGAGTTTACAGAGAAGACAGGCGAAATTTGATTTTTCAGGCAAACTGGCCAAAAGAACAGCACCATTAGCCAAAAGTTTAGTTCCGCTTTCCACCCACTTTTTGAGGCTTACCCTTAGCAAAATTTAGGACAAGATGGTTCATTGGAAAGCTCTTCTAGTCTAGTTTCTGGAACAACTTCAATATTTGCATTTGGAGGTCATTTCTCCCCTCAAAACTGAAATCTCCCAAGGCAGCTTATGTGTGTCCAAAAAGAGGCAGAAAGGTCATTTTTTTGATAGTTTTTTGACCTTTTGGTAGGCTAGTTTTGCTCCAAAACTTCTGAAGTTTTCTGGGATGGATGATCGCAACATGATGAATCCAAATATATAAGCTTTTCATCCAACAAATGCTCCAGGAAAAAACGCAACATCGCTTCTAGGCCAGTTTTCTGTGTTGAAAATTATAAAATTTGAAAAAGGAAAAAAAATCATCAAAACTTGCCCAATTTTGGCATGGGACACCACCATCATCTGCTTCGATGGGCTAGTGAGGGTTCAACAAATATCTTTAACTTATCTTGCTCTTTTTTTCTCTTTAAATCCTTCCTGAACCTAACTTTAAGCTTCCTGATCCTCATGTTATAGATTTTGTTGCGGGTCATGTAATGATAGGCCATGTGGAAAAGCATCCTCTTATCCCTATTGGCCTTCTCAATTAGCCCTTCAAGTTGTATGTTGACACTCTCAAGCCATGTTTCCCTATCATTCTCAATATCTTGCTCAATAGGAGTTAATGGGACACTAGCCTCTTTGATAATTTGCCTATTTGCTTTGACTATTTCTAGCTCCATGAGGACTTGCTTGTCACTCAATTGTTTGTTTTCCTGCTCTAAATATTTGATGATGAACTTGGCTCTCTCTAAGTTGTCTGCCAAGGATTATATTTGAGCTTCTCTTTCTTGAATGACGAGGTCTTTGATGGTGTTTTTATCCTGAGGCTCCAAGTCAATAATGCCACTTCCATGATGAGTGAAGTGATGTTATGGCTCCTCATGCTCAATAAGGTCAAAATCTCTTTCGTACTCATCACCAAGATCTTCCTCTTGCAACTTTTCCTTGCCTTTGCTCAACCTCTCAACTTGTACATGTTTTGTTGATGTAGAAGGAAAAGCCCCTTCCACACCTTATTGAGGAAACATTTTCCTAGCAACTACAAAAAGTCTTCATGTGCCTCTCATTTGTTTTCACTGGGCTAGAAGGTCCTCCTTGCCTAGGTTTGCTAAGTTTTGAAGCTGTGTACCCCTAGAGAAGGTATGGTGGGATTAAGTATGGGTGTTTAGGAATAAAGGAAGGGGAACTGATCTTATGTTGTATTTCGGTGGATAATGAGAAGGAGGGTATAAGCTGTGAAAATGAGAGATAGGGACTAGGGCTTTAGGATATTTCTTTGGGGATGAAGAAATAAGGGATATGGAGAGATATGTAGGACGGGTTAGGGTTTTTAAAATAGGTGAAATGAGATATGGGAGGTTTAGGGGTTTTAGGAATAAGTGGTGGGAGGTATAGAAAGAGTTATGGTTCTAAGGCATGATTTAGAGAAAATTTAGGGTTCCAATTTAGGCATGGCTAATTAACCTTATGTAACTTAATTGAGTGCCAAGAGTGAAGCTTAGGGGTAACACTTACCTGTTTGAGGGATGAGAGGGTATTTGGGGGTTTCTTGAAAGTTTGAGGGTTTTCTAGTCCTCCTACACAAAAGCGCAACACCACCACTCAGAAGTGCAATGCTAGGCCAAAATCACAGCACCTGTGTTAATTTGGACTGGGGAAATCTGCCAAAAGAACAACACCGGGTCAAAAGCGTAGTGCCACTTCCGAGGAGCCCAACGCCTTTTGAAGGCAACTTTTGGAGGCCTTTCCGGTGTTCAAATTGGGCATGTGATAGCTTATTGGAAATATTTTCAAGATTAATTTCTAGAGCATCTTGAATTTTTCAATTTGGAGTTCATTTTCTTTGTCAAAAGTCCAATCTACCAAGACTGGTCAAAATGTATAGAATGAGGCTGCCAAAATGCACAGTGATGTTGCAGTCATCTTTTGAAGATATTCCTTAACTCCAAATTGAGCTCATGATAGCTCATTGGGAAGATATTTGTGTCTAGTTATCCATTGACTCATCAAGAAAGTTATTTGGTCATCCCATCTAGGAGAAAAAATGATTTTACCAAGGTCACTCTATACGTGCATCAACCCACCTGAGGCAAATGATGTTTTCAACATTTCTCTCAAACCATGAAACCTATGTAAAAACTGAAAGAGGCCTTTCTTCTTGGGTCAACGAGGAAGAAAAACCTCTCCCACTTTTTTCAAATTCATCTTTCTTGCTTAGAAACATAGTTTGAGGAAAAATTGTCCTTTATGTGTGGTGAATGGCTTGTTCCTTGGAATGACTTCTCGGCAAATGATGGAGACCTAATGTTTGATGATATGAAATGGCCTCATTCCTTCTGATATCCCTTATTCCTCCTCTACTCAGATATCTCTTATCCCATAGCCAACCCTAGCTCAATGGGAGAGGAAACTAGTGTTTAGTGCTTATTTCTCTTTTTCTTTTGTAGGTGAATTGGTGCTCACAATGACTCGATTTTTGTAGTGGAAGGTGCTTGGAAAAATCATTAGATTCTTAGGAGTATCAGTCATTATTGGCCACCTCATGTCCTTGGTGATCATAATTGGCATGTAATCATCAAATTTTGACCATGGTGGGACGCTAAAACCTAATGATACCAAACCCTAAGACCTAATGAAATGAATTGCAAAGTGAACATGAGCCATGACAAAAATATATGAAAGAGGATCAACAAGTACAGATCATGAGGGAAATATTTGAAGAAAACCCTACCATCAGTGAATACATGACCTAATGGAATGCAAATGCATCAGTATGGGACTCCTACTATGAAATGCAAAAGAGTAGATTTTGATCACTGATGGCAGTGTGAAGACTCTGACACTAACACAATGAGTATCCCCACTAGTCATTATTTCGAAGAAGAATGGAAAGTGGTGGATTTGTGTTGATTATAGGGAATTAAATAAAGAAAATAAAAAAAGGTCATTTTCCCTTACCCTTTGTTGACCATGTTCATGATACATTATCATAAAAGAAGTAATCCTCCTTTGTGGATGGATTTAGTGGGTACAACCAGATTGAAATAGTTTTTGAGGATCAAGATAAAAGTACCTTCACATTACCTTGGGGAACCTTTTCATATTGAGTCGTCCCATTCGATATTTGTAATGCACCTGCTACCTTTCAACAGGCAATATTAAGAATTTTTTCTTATCTAGTCAGTGATAGTGTTGAAATCTATATGGATGTGTTGGGCATGGAATCCCCCCAGGGCATGTTTTGGGGCTTAAAGCCCAAGTTTTGACCAAATCCTTTGTAAAGGCTCCACTAGTTGTGGGTGCGGAGTGCGAAGTCATAATAGAGTCATAAGGTTGTCCACCCTTGTTTTTGTAATGTAATGTTGGCTTGATAGACCTACCCATGGTCCACAGACCATGGGATCGTATAAGTAGAGCGAGGTTCTAAGTGTAGAAGATAGAAGATAGCTAAGGAAAATTATAGAAGCGTGGTGAGTCTAAGAGCCAGAGTTGAAGTGTAAAATGTGTTGTTGGGCCATAGAGTAGGAGAAGGCTCTATAACTGAGTGTGTAGAGGCCTAGTAATCTGCAGCTGAGTGCGTGGAACCCTGCAGTTGAGTGAGTAGGGCAGGTCGAGTTTGTAACCATTTTAAGAATTAATAAAGAGAATTTTACAATAATTTTGTGTATCTTTTCCTGTTTAAATGTCTTATTGGGTATAGATTACAAGTGTATTTTTTATTTTCTATACGAACTTATATGTGTATGTTGTATAATTAAATATAACATAAGGCTTCTATTTACGCAAAGGTAACTAACTAGCGAAGGAAGATAGGAAATATCTCACGTGAATCTTAGGGAAATAGTGCATAGCGCTGCTCCAGCAGTGTGGAGGCACCGTAGCCCCTGGTTAGGGATGTGTGAAGGCAAGTATATCAGGGAGCGAAGGCTAGGGAAGTGCAAAAAGAAACCCGCACATAGGGACGAGCAGTTGGACTGAATCAAACCCTCAGACATCTCAAGGGTGCAGAAACCTAGTACTAGCACCCCCCCATACTACTTCGGGTGAGACCTCATTGTGCACTCTATGGACTGTTGCAGAAAGGGCTAGTAGTACAGGGATTTGTTTGGTTAATTAACTCCGAACCTAGGTCAGGCCCCAACAAGACAACAAACTATTCAGTTTTCCGGACTTAGATCTTCTTAGAAATGTCTGATGTCATATCACTGGAATCCGACAAAGAAAGGAATTGAAGGTGGGTTGGATAGGAAGATTCACGAGTTCATGGTGCAGGAGAACACGAACCTACGATTGTCAAAAGAAGAGATGTTAGACTGCTACTTATACATAGAGATCCACAAGGGTTTCCTCGCATGTTTCCCTATTGAGCTATACGAGTGGATTGTGAACCTAGTAGATAGAGAGGGAAGGTGCAAGCTCGACAGACCTATTATGTGGACTCCAGAATTGGTGCATAGATTGGAAGAATCAGAGAATAAGATCATGCACAATGTCGACCACTCGCTAGATCGAATTATAGGAGGATTCATCATCAAGTTGATGGTAGATACTCTAGTTAGCTATAGCGAGGTAGAATGACGCTTCCTCAAAGGTCCGCGATATATGTATGCTAAATCTTTGAACACTTGGATTAAAATGCTACAGCGTGAAAAACGAGTTATGTGAATAAATTGATGTTTGGGGCTAGATGAAGTGGGAGAATCTATAGAAACGAAGGTCTTATAAAACTATAAACTAGCCCCTTGATTTCACCTCCACGAGGGGGTGAGGAAGAGATCGCGAAGGTCTAACCAAGAAGTGTGATTAATTTGATAAGACAAAGGATTTTGCACATATGACCCCCACCCAGACCATCACCAATTTCACCGTCTTCACTCCCATATTCACCAATACCAGCTCCGCCACTACTGCAAATCAATATGGTGAGCGTGATAAAGTTGCCAGTGTTCAAGGGAATAGGGAATGAAGATCCCAATGCAGGAAGCCACATATGAAAATATAAAGAAAGCGACGTTGGTTAGCGCTCTGCAGGATCACACACTAACCTAGTAAATTAAGCATTCCAATGACAATTCTAAATCCAGGATCATAGATATTCAAACTGCGCTAAACAAAGAATTTAGCAGGCCAAAGTCAAACGCATAGTCGATCATTGGGTTGAAGGAAATCAAAATGCTACCAGGAAAGACCCCTTGGGAGTTGGATCAGACACTGAAGTGAATAATTTGCGAAGCTAACATGACATTGATGGATGGACAACACCACGAATGGTTTGTAGCATCGTTAATGCCGCATCTAAGAAATGAGTTGTCACAATAGAGCATGAAAAACTCAAGCGAGGCCTTAGTGATCGTGATCAGACTACATGAGATCTGGATACAGGACCCCAATTTGGCGGTTAAACAGATTCAAACACAGTTGAAAAACTTGTGCCTTGAGATGCAGAGTTTGAAATAGGGCAGGACAACTCACCCAGAAGTGCGCGGTGAGGTATGGTGCATAAAGTGCAAGGGTTGGGACATGAGAAGGATCATTGCCTGGTGTTCAAAAATTACCTTGCGAGAGGAGGACCAATGCCATTGAGACTGGAGGCACAAGTAGGACTGAGCACGACACCTACATTATGGTAAAATATTTTTTAGATAGGAGGAAAGAATGCTACATATAAATGCCATTTATTGTAGAAGTACATGCAGAATTCACAGTAGTTGTTCTATAATTTCTGTAGGTAAGTGGGACATGATGACCGCACTTGCAGAAGTTATGAGCTCATGATGGATCAGACTCCTGCCTACAGAGTTCAGGTTAAAACACGGCCCCTTGATCAGAATGCAGGGATGGCGCGAACTGCATTTCAGGGGTACGGACAAGGCTGAGGTGGAGTAGGACCAGGAAGAGGTTGCAGGCAACTGATATGTTACAATTGCGGACAGCCAAGACATTATGACCACAATCGTACGAACCCAACATGACCACCATTCTTGTATTGTACATTGTTTGATCATGAGACGGAGGATTGTCCCACACTGATAGCGAGGTTGCACGATAAAGGAGGACTCCAACCTCCCTCGACTAAGAACCTCCAAATGATGAGGTTTGAGTCACAAAACGGAGACCCTAATGTGAATATTGTGCTCTGAAGTGGAATTGCAATAGGGGATGACAAAGACAAGAAGCTTGAAGAAAATACTTGGGTTCGCAAGGCTCCAACGAAGGAACTAGAGTTTGATTTTGAGCATGCTAAGGAATTCTCCATGGAAGCCAAGAAGAGCTTCGCTGATGCCTCCACTTCAGGAAGTAAAGATAGACCGAAGCCAAAAATGGACCCATCGATTCTCAGAACATTCCTAGAAACATGCGTGAAGTTATTGCGCGACAGCAAGGATATAAAGGAGTTACATGAGCTAATAAATAGATGTGTTGGGACCACACAAAGGAGAACCACACGTAGTCTGAAATCTCAGAAAGTACATGATGTGAATAAGAAGGGAGATGAGATTGACTGTGAATATTGGGGAATATGAGATGGGCTAAGTGATTCTCAATCTAGGATCGGATGCCAATGTCCTGCTAAAGTAGACATGGGAGCACATGGGAATGCCTACACTACAATGGTCTCTTATCCGACTATGAATGGCGAAAAAACAAAAGATCCTACCTATGGGGAGATTGCAGGGAATCATAGTAGATATTGAAGGAGCAAGCGTGTTAGCAGATTTCGAGATGATAGAGATTGTTGATGATAGAAATCCCTACCCTGCGCTATTAGGAATAGATTGGGCCACTGACATGAATAGGGTGATAAATCTAAAGAAGTGAAAGATGATTTTTGAGAAAAAGCCTCTGCGCGTAGTTGTACCTTTGGACCCTGCTAAAGGATTGCGCTACATAGAGCCAGTGCGTGACTACGACAACGATGATGATTTGGATTGCATCTATAAGATAACCACATAAGAATAAGATTGGGGGAATCCAACCACGGATGGATGAATCTCATGGGAGTGTGAAAGATCCTACACATCAGATTCTGACAAAGAGATAGAACATTGATAGAACTGGTTACATGAGGTAACCACACAGAATTGTAACATGATGACGAGATCGCTGCATTGCGTATCGATAAAGGTAAGGGATCTGCCTACATATGATGTGTTAAGTGAGGTGGACGACTTCCTGAATAGATTTGAAAGTGAGGTGTTGGAACAACAATGTTTCGATGCTTTGAAATGGGTACTGCGCGCTATGCCCACAAGGTGGTGGGGTAGGCACCAAAGAAGTTTTGAGGACTGGTGATAATGCAGGAGGATGATGTGCATGCAGTTTGGAAAGCCCTAGATGCGATTAATAGACAATAATTCCAGACACAACGGTCCACGCGTTCACATGTCCAGATGGATGCAGGCATATGGTACAAAACATACATAGATGCACTTAGTCTTAAAGTTAGGAGACAAGGTTAGCAAGCAAGTGCGAGTGAGGCCATGTCGCGAACAACCCCTTTGGTTGGAACCAGATAGTATGGAAAGACCAAGTGCATAGAAGGTTATCCATGTAGGGGCCTTTAATGAAGCATGTGAAGCACTGAACAAGGTCCACAATGCACATCAAACTGACTGGGACCTACTCATACCAGCGGTTCTACGGGCTTATAGGACCATGTGCAAGAAACTAATGTCACATGAGCCTCCGAGGCTAGAGTATGGCGTGAACACTGTAATCCCTATAGAACAGAAAATTCCTAGTCCATGCATGGTTGCACCGGTAGATACGATAGTTCATGAAATCTTGGAAGAAAGGATCGCATAGTCGAATGAAGCAAAATGCTTGGGACCTAAGGAAGAAACCCAACAAGGAAATTTTAGACTCCAAGAACTTGAGAAAGAAAGGGCGTGATTAAGGAAAAAAACACTTTGGTGGAAGTGGAAGTCAAGAAGCTGGAGGAAGAGATAAAGGAAGATTTTCTTGATAAGAAGAACATAGTGATAAAAGAAGGTGCACATGAACATGCCGAGAAGTTTGAGGACTATCGCCATGAATTGATTGTTGACTTGGACTGCATAAGCGAATTAGCCAGGGTGGGACGATGCAGATGATAAAGTGCTTGACGCTACTAGTAACGATAAAAGGTGGGTATTTTCTATCAAAAGTAATAGATGACCGGATGAAAGCCTATATAGGTGGTGTGGCTAGATGACTAGCCATGGAAAGTACAGTATTAGTGCTCCTAGAAGTTGAAAGGAGGCGGTGGACTATAAACTACTCTGCCCGAGAGTTGCACGATGTTGGAGCTATGCATAGAAGAAAAGAGTCACAAGGTCTGTGACTGTGCAAGGGGGGCTGCACTGCCATGCACGTTGGCCAGAAAGTGACCGTTGGAGTCACTATTATCGATGTGATGCTCGACTGGAGACCAAATGGAGCGGGTGTCAGGCATTTAAGATGCTATTTATGGGCAAGAATTGGGAAAATCTATCACCAAGAGAGCATTAATGAACCAAATTTGGGGGGAATGGTTGAATTCAAATTCAAAATGCACTATAAATTACAAAGGGTTGCCCAACAAACATCACTTGGTCATTTGTGAATTGAGTTGTTGTATACACCGCATCGCCTCAGTAGAGCCCTATTTGACTTGTGTAGAACATTGATTGAGTCCCTAAGTACGCGAGAAATAAATTTCTGATCGAACACAATGGCAACATCTGAGGAGGTTATGGAAATTATAGAGATGACCACTGAAGAGGCTGTGTAGGCGCTAACTATAGGGTATGCCCTTGAATGCGCTGGGATTGTGGCAGAAATCCCTAAATCACCATGCATAGAAAGGTCAAAGAGATACAAACAATCGATGGTTCCCATACGTATGTCTCCATGAAACCCACTGCGCACTAGGCCAACAATGGAGGAGAAAGGGAAAGCCATTAACATAGAAACTGATGAGGAGGAGGAAGACCTAGAGGTCCTTAACATTAAAGAAGACAAGGATGAAGGCATGGAGGAGAAAACTAAGCTTGCACACCCGCCAACAAAGTTTCCTGCCTATATGCCCCCACGAAAGGGGAAGGCTAAAGTGCCAAAGGATCTTAACGAGAGCAAGAGCTCTCTCTAGATACCGCTCCTTCCAGAAAACATCATTTTTTAGGGCATGCACCTAGGACGGGTGCCTAGCTTAAAATTTGAAGATTGGGACCTTGCTAACCATGAGTAGTTCTGTTACCTAGAGACTACGTAACTCATGAAGCCTCAGTAGAACACTGCGGCGGGGGTTGCCGAATTAGAGACACGAAAGTGGTTGTGCGGAGTGGAAAAGGCAGGGCTACTAAACTTGCTCTGGGTGCCGCATTTCCACCATGCCCCAATAAGAATTTTCATCATCAGTCAGCTGCTCTACCTGGTACATGGTGGGTGTTTGTGGCTGGAGGAGCCCATTCCCATCATAGAATACTTGATTCAACGTATTACCCAACTTCCATGCAAAGGAAAGGACCTCGCAGATATCTCAGAGGGGAAAATCAATGAATTGTCCATATCGAAGGCCATGAAGAAGAAATATAAATTGGAGAAATAAAAATTGGGCTACGCCATATCCAGGATCAACCACAAAGCAATTAAAGTGGCGACCCAGATACTTGTGAGTTAGGTTATGCACAAGTACCATGCAGATGACTACCCGTGCCAGTGGGGGCACTTGTTGAGAAATGCGCGAAGGGGGTCCACTTTAAGTGGTTTGAGCTCCTCTACAAGAAATTCTTGGAGAATTGCCACGAGGCTCAGGAACAAGGAAAAAATTTCCACTATGCATGGCTTCTGCTTTCCATAGTGCTCGTGGCAAGGGAATTGTCGGTGGACATTTAGTTACCCACAATTGTAAGGGATCTGTCAGAGGCTGCGAAGTATGCTTCGCTATGGGCCACGAAGGACGCAAACTGGATGCACAACAGTAAGATATTTTGGGTGTTCATTGAAATGAACCTCAGGATGGGGATTAATTGCAAGCCATGGTTATCACCCACAGTCTACAACAACCTCCAAAGTTTTGCAGAGTTTAAAGTAGATCGCCACAACATCTACATCAGAGCGCACAAGGACCCGACCAAGCAATGGAGAGAGCTACTCTTTGTAGCCACGGACGATGTAATCTTTGATGTATTGGAGACATGGTTGCTGGAGTGGCGAGCTTTAGACATTGTGGCAATGGAGAAGTCTGCGGTGCAAAGGAAGAAAGAGGAGGCCAAATTACACATGGAACAGTTAGCAGAGAAGAGAAGGAAGGAGGGAGCAGAAGTAGAAGCACAGGAGGCATGGCATGCTGGACATACAACAGTAGACCAGAA
>APFE030941341.1:0-42761 GCA_000404065.3 Pinus taeda
CTTCTCCTATGCCTTTGTTGCTTATTTTCCTTGTTGATGTTCCTTTGCCATCAATGCCATTAGATCCACCCTTCAAGATGTGGAATCGCATTATCAAATACTTGAAAAGTTTTTACATGATGAATTTGTCCAAATGATCAAGATACCACTCAACAATATTATTAGTCTTAGAGTATTAAAGAAAAAATACATCTATAGACAATATAAACTTCTTATTTTAATCATCGTAGAGATTATATGATTTGGAGGTATCTAAGTACCCCAAGAAGATACACTTTCGACTTCTTGCACCAAGTTTGTTTCTATGTTCTTTAGTAATCAAGGCAGAGTAGGTGGAACCAAAGATCCTAAGATGCCTTACCAAAGAAATGTGACCACACAACATTTCATAAGGAGTCTTGCTTCTAAGAGCATGGGATGGACATATGTTTTTAATATATAATGCACATAGAACTGCATCAACCCAACACATCCAATTTACATTTTCATCGTTGCATGAACCATATTTAAGATTGTCATGTTCATTCTTTCAACTACACCATTTTGTTGAGGATTATATGGAAACTGTTTGATGTTGAATCCCATATTGGCAAAGACAATTTTCAAATTCATTCAAGGTACATTATTTTCCATAACCAATACAAATAGAGCTGATATGAGACAATGCATAATTTTCAATCCATTCATGAAACTTTTTGTAAGTTTCAAAAGCTTCAGATTTACTCTTCAATAAATATACCCAACACATTCTAGTGCAGTCATCAATAAAATTCATCATATATTTATTATCGTTTATAGAAGGAACATGCATATGGACACACAATTTAGAATGTATCAATGCAATCTTTCTACGTGCTTTGGAAACATAATCATGAAATGGTTGTTCGCTATGTTTTCCTAAGATACAAGCATCACATTGCTTCAACTTCCTTGGAATGGCTAGGAAACCAAAAACACCATTTTTTTCAAGAAATGAAGACAATCATAATTCATATCTCCAAATCTTGCATGCCATAAAAAATTGGATGGTTATGCACCTTCATTATATTGAGAACTATATGCATAGTTCTATGCACGAGCAACTGTTCCTTGCAACTTCAAGAGTTTTTATTCCTCTATTCCCGTCATGTCAATTGTGTTGTATGATGTTTTTCTCACCTCAACTTTGCAATAAAACATGTGAATGGAGTGTCCTTGTTGGTGAATATGAACTAGGTACAACAAATTTCTCCACAAATTTGGGAGGTGAATAACATCATGCAAAATAAAGTCAAGTAGTCCAGGTAGTTTGATCCTGATGGTACCAAGTCCGAATGGCTTGAGTCTTGACTTGTCCGCCAAGTATACTACTCCATCTACATTGTCACTGAAGTCTTCTAAGAAATATTTTCGAAAGGTCATGTGGCAGGTTGCACTTGTATCAAGCAACCATGCATATTTCTAAGAAGTTAATGAAGTATGAAACCAATCTTCAGTTAATTCAATATTTGCAATATGCCACAATATAATGAGGATATTTAGGTGATTTATTTTTCTATGGATCTAGTCTTTTACCTTTCTCTTCATTTCGTTCTTGCTATATTTTTTCCCTAAAGATTTTTCATGTGGATGCATCATGTCCATTTCTGCTGCAACAAATACAATGGAGATTAGATTCTCCTCCTTAATGACATTTACCCCCTTCCTCTATTATTCTTACTATCATGTCCTCTTCTACCACCTTTTCCTCTAGAAGAATATTGTTACTCTCATGTCGTCTTCTACCACCTTTTCCTCTAGAAGAATATTGTTTCTGATTCTTCTCTTTTTGTGCAAGGCACACACTATCTTCAGAAGATTGAGTAGTTATCTTCCTCTTCCCAAAATCTTTCTCCCTTTATGCAAACTTCTCCACAAGAGTATCAAAAGTAATATTCTTAAGTTGGGCACTAGCTTGTAAGGATTCGAGAGAGTGAGAATATGTGGGATAGAGAACCTTGACAGAAGTTGTGAGAGGAACTTCCATTTTAAATCCAGTGGCTTATACATCATGCATGGTAGCTCTAATTTCTAATGCTAGGGCTAGGGGATCACCATCTTCAATTTTAGGTTGAAGAGCTTGATCATCAACTCGATTACCTAAAGCTCTAAGTGTGAGTCATATAAGTATTTCAACTTCTTTAATGCATCAAAAGCACCAGGTATTAAAATAATATGATGAATTACCTTCTCATTTAGAGAAGTAACAATCAAGGCATAGGCCTTTCTATTCTTGTTCTCCTATATGGTGAGATCTATATCTGATATAGGCTCAGGAAGGCGGATTATCATTTTCTCCTTCACATATACCTTTCCATAAGTCATTAAAAATAAAAATGTCTCTGATATTTCTTGACCATTAATGATAGTTCTCAAATCTAATCACACTGCTCTAAGGCTTACGTGTTGCTCACATTTTTTTTTACGGGTCCTTGGGCCTTAATAACTGACGTAGAGATGTGCACAAACCATTTTTTTTGGGACAAAAATATGGTTTCTCAAGTTTATTGTTTAGCCAAATTCAAACTAATAATAACAACTATTGATGGTGAGTTTCTTGGATGTCGGTTTATGAGCAGGATTTTAAAAAGCGAATAACCTCAGACATGACACGTACATGATACTAACACTTTCACGATAGGATATTTCGTGTTTTGAAACTCCATGGACGTTCACCAACCTATACAAGATGTCAATAAGATAACATTCCATGCACCCATTTATTCCGTCAATGGGAATATTAGTAAACATATAATATAACCGAGTGTGCGACTATGCTTTCTCAATCTATGGATTGTTGCAATCTGATCGTTGATAATGATACTTTTTGTAAGAAGCAATACATTTTGTCAACTCTTCGCAAATAGTGCAATGCACACGTTTCGACGTGTCAACTCTTCGCAAATAGTGCAATGCACACGTTTCGACGTGTCAACTCTTCGCAAATAGTACAACGAAAAAGAGCTTAGACAACGAGGATTACTGCCAAATAACAGAGAAGAAAAGCTTGATTCTCATAGTGCAGAAGTAATCTAGGAATGGAGGAATGTGATGGCATTTGTAACGTTAGAACATATGCATCCAAGACATGGGGTTATGGGAAGCCTTGGACTTACCCACCTGGAATAACGGAACATAATATCAACTCTCAGCTCTCAAGAAGTGCTCGAGCCAAGTAGAAGGCCATAGATTCCCCTTTAGCGATGGAGTAACGCATGCCTATAATTAAGTTACCACTCGCACTATAGCTGCTCCGTGCATTACCACTTTGGAAAAACTACGAACGATGAACATAGAAGGCATCTAACACACAAGCTAGAAGAGATGTGACAAGATGAGGGAGAAGGCGGATGGTTACAATTTCAGACTTGAAAACATAGTGTGCATTTCTATCTACCACTAGATAGGGATGACTAGATAGGGATGGCAGTGAGCTACACGTAAAAAAATAACCAACGTTATAGGATGATAGAGATACAGGAAGAGAGAAATAGAGGATTTATAACCAACGTTATAGGATGATAGAGATACAGGAAGAGAGAAATAGAGGATTTATAGGGAAAAATGAATTCCAATTTGGGCCTGTGATCTGATATCATGTCAGGCTAGGATGGTAATTTTTGAATTATTTTTTCCAATAAGATAAAAATCAATGTATACAATAAAATGGTGACCCTTGGGATTCAAATTCTTGGGTCTTTTATTATTCTAGGTTTTTTGTTTACATATTTACTTAAATTCACCTAATCTTAGAGGACAAGGTGTCCAGTAGACTGATGTGCTGGAGTGTTTTAATTGTCATAATTATGTGCATAAGGTAGATGACTACAAGATTATAAATTTTAAATCATCCAGTCCCTTGAGAACAAAGCAAAAGAAAGTCCTAAGGTTTAGGGAATCCATTGGTATGTGGAGAATGGTTGTTCAAAGCACATAAGATGGGATAAAGGCAAATTTCTATCAATGAAGGAAGTCACCAAAGGTAATGTAACCTTTGGGAATGATGCTCCAAGTAAAATATTGGGAAAAGATGTTGAAAGTATGGATGACAGAGGTAAAGCAATTTATTTTTTATTTGTTGAAGGACTGAAACATAATTTATTAAGTGTTTCTCAAATGTGTGATCAAGGTTATGATGTGCTATTTAGATCTAAAAATGGTCAAATCAAGATTATTGATACACGTGAATTAGTGGCTGAGGAAGTTAGAACAAATAACAATGTCAATGTTCTAAATGAAAATATAAAGAAATGTTGCCTTTACAACTTTGATAAAAGTTGGTTATGGCAATAAGGGCCGGGTCATTTTAATTTTTACAATATTGTGAAGTTGAACAAGAAAAACACAATCAGGGACTTACCCGTGATAACTAAGCATGAAAACACTATTTGTAAATCATGCCAGATTGGAAAAAAATAAGTGTGCCTTTCAAATCCAAAGAAAATAGATGAAGCATGCCTTTGTAGTTGGTACATATGGATCTTTGTGGTCCTTCAAGAACTCAAATGCCCACATGTAATTTGTACTTCATGTTAATCATTGATTATTACAATAGGATGATAAGGGTTGCATTTTTAAGAGAGAAATCAAAATCTTTTGAAGAGTTCTATATTTTTAAATGTATGGCCAAGAATGAGACTGTCCATAAGGTACACTGCATAAGGTCTGATAATGGTGGAGATTTCACCTGTAGGGAATTTGATGACTATTGTAACGGATAGGGCATTGAAAGACAATTTACAATTGTTGAAACTCCACAACAGAATGGTGTAGCTGAAAGAGATAACCAATTAGTAAAACATTTAGCAAGAGTTATGATGAATGAGAGGAAAATCCCATAAAGGTTTTGTGTTCAAGCAATACACAATGTAGTGATTATCTTCAATAAGGAACACTTCTGACCAAATAGTGGCAAAACCCCATATGAACTATGGTATGGGAGGCCAACAATTGTCAAACAATTCAAGGTCTTTGGTAGAAAATGTTACATCAAGAACAATTATGAGAAAATTGGCCAGTTTGATGCTAGATAAGATGAGGGAATATTTCTCGGGTATTCTCAAAATAACAAAGGATATAGGTACTGCAATAAAAAATCAAGAAGGCTAGTTGAATGTATTGATGTCAAAGTGGATGAACATGCTCCTCTTGAAAATGAACATGCATCACTTAGTAGTTCAATTAATAAGGATGGCCATGAAACAAATAATGAACAGGTTGAAGAAGAGACCGATGAAGGTGCTCATAGTACCCAACCAAGAGACCCCCCAAGGTATGTTCAAAAACATCATCTCATTGATAAGATTGTGGGTAGTTTTGATGCAGAGGTACAAGCACGAAGAAGAGTTATGAATTCCCCTAATGAAGCACATACAACTCTTCTATCCAGGATTGAGCCAAAGGATTTTTCTCAAGCTAGTGACGATGATAATGGGGTAGAAGCCATGAATGAAGACCTTGATTAAATTGAGAAGAATCAGAACTATGAATTAGTTCCAAGGTTAGTAGAGAAGAATGTTATTGGTACAAAATGGGTCTTCAGAAATAAGTTGAATGAGGATGGACAAGTGGTGAAATATAAGGCCAAATTAGTGTGAAAAGGTCATGCTTAGGTTGAATGATTGGACTTTGGTGAAACCTTTTATCGTGTTACAATGATAGAGGCCATATGAATGTTCTTGGCTTTTGCTAGTTATAAAAGGTTCAAAATATATTAGATGGATGTCAAGTCTGCCTTCTTGAAAGGTGAATTACTGGAAGAAGTCTATATTAAGTACCCTGGAGGCTTCAATTAACAAACAATTCTAATTTTGTTTTTAGGTCAAAAAAGAAATTATATGGCCTTAAACAAGAACCCAAGGATTGGTATTCAAGGATACAATAGTTTTTTCAGTTTGGATTTAAAAGGGGTACAATTGACAACAACTTATATATAAAAATTGAGAAGGAAAAACTTTAGTTGTTGATGATTATGTTGATGACATTATTTTAGGAAGTAATGTAGATGAACTCAGTAAACAATTCACAGTTGATATGAAGTATGAATTTTAGATGTCTTTGATTGGAGAGCTATCATATTTCCTTGGTTTACAAATTGCACAATCATGAAAAGGAATAATATGTCTCAAGGAAAGTATCTGAAATAATTCATGAAGAATCTCAGTATGGAAGAATGTTCACTTGTCAACACTCTTATGGTCATTCAACGAAAACCCAACAAAGATGACGAGTCACCTAAGGTTGATCAGATTTTGTACATGTCACTTATTGGAAGCCTTTTATATTTAACAACCTAACAATCAAATATTATGTAGGTCATCGATGTTGTTGGAATATTTCAAGAATCCTGTAGAAATAGTCATCTCCTTGTGGCAAATAGGATTCTCATATATTTGAGAGCCAAATGTACTATTTATTATGGTATTCTAGAGATAAAAACTTTTTATTGAAAACATACAAAGATGCAGACTGGGCAGGAAATATACGTGATAGGAAGAGCATAAATGGAGGTGCTTTTTTCCTTGGAAAGCGACTTGCGGCATGGTTAAGCAAGAAGCAAACACCTATCTCTCCTTCTAGTGCTAAGGCAGAGTACATTACAATAACCTCTTGCTACACTCAGATTGTGTGGATGAAGTAGAATTTGCAAGATATGAAGGTAATATATGACATCCCATTCTTGTTATCTGTGATAACACAAGTGCCACCAACATGTCCAAGAATCCTATTTTTCACTTAAAGACTAAGCACATTCCAATTGAGTGCCTTTTTCTTAAAGAACAAGTTGAAAATTATGTTGTCAGATTAGAATATGTTCGCCCAAAATAATAGGTTGTTGATATCTTCACTAAACCTCTAGCAATAGAACCATTTAAATACTTTAGGTAGAGATTGTGGGTGATTATTCTCTCCCCTCTCAACTAATTCTTCTAATTAGAGAAGAAAAGAAGTTATCCAAGTGAGTAAAGGGATAGCTGCAACATAAAGATTAGAATGAGAAGTGGGTGACAGGTCCACATGGTCATAATAATAGAGGGATATCAGTTGTAGGGAGCGCTACTTTTCCTTTGATGTAAAAGGGGAAGAATTATCAAACATTGAAGAAAGAACACATATTGAGGAAAAATTTGCAAGTGCTTCTTATAACCATAGGGGGAGAATGACCATAGGGGGTGAATGAACTAAGATGAGAAGGATGAAACAAAAAAAAAATTAGTCAAAAGGAGTTTCTATGCTCATGTTTATATTATGTGCCATATTAATGATTGGTAGCAATTTTCTTGGTGTTTCCACTAATGCTAAAGTGGGAGAATGTGAGAACAATTTTGACATTGATGTCAAAGTCCATGGTCATACATGTTCAAGGTGCTTTTAGGTCTAAAATGGAGCCTAATTTCGAATATTTATTTTGTACATAAGATAAACTCAAATTCCCTCACAGGGTGCACATATGGATGGTCTTAAATTTACATTTCCAATGATGTATGGAATCTTGAAAAAATTCATGGGATGAAGGAGTTATGGCCAGTTGAAGTTTAATAGGTTATAAGCCAATTAAGGAATGGATCCAAGGGATTTTGGTTATACATAAAACCAAATAACAACCCCCCCACCCGTTTTGTTAACCATCAGACATAGGGGGGCTTTTCTATTTACTCGTCCCATTGGATCAACGATGATAGAGATAAACTTTTGGTTTGTTTCGAGCAAGGCAAATGAGGTTTAATGGCAACTAACGAAAAATAAAAGACCCCCCTTTTGTTAATGTTTGAGTAGGTTGGGGGGGGGGAGGAGGGGGACATTCTAATCTAGGTTCTCGATTCATCCATTCAACAAATAGTAAATGACCATGATCATCTTTCCTGGTTAAACAAGCATGAGCTCAAGTGATGTACAAGTGGCATTAAGAGGGATTCGTGGGACCAACTTACAAATCTTACGAGGAATGAAAACCACATCACTGCACCTTAGGGGTATGGTTATGCCAGAGAACACATCATCTCACCCCAGTATATTCCCATCAGTGCATTATGATAAGGGTCTCGAGGTTCCGAGATTAACAAGCATGAGAGACATGACTTTCCTCATTTGTTGCAATCAATATTCTTGTCTCACTCCGGGCAGGGTAAAGGCATGGCATGTTGAAGCAATGAAAGGTTATGGGGCGGGGAAAGGAAGGAAGATATTGAGAGACAAAGTTATTCATGCAAATAGGAATTCAAAGTTAAAATATTTCTCTTACCCTTTTCAACTAAATGACCTCACAAGATGACTGTGATGATAGGGAATGCAAGTGATAGGTGACATGGAATGATGAAACCAACATGAAGTCATTGAAGATGACGTGGCACCTCTGGAGGATGACACATGGTGTGTAAATTCAACGTTTTTGGGTGGCCAAGTGGGCCAAATATGGATGAAACATTGATAATTATGGATGATGACACGTGGAAGAATGGTGACGAATGCATGATATTATCTCTCCTCAAAGCTATAAGTGTGCACATTGTTTTTAAAAAGAGTGATAGCAAACAATGGAGTGCAAGGGACAAAAACTTCTCCATCAACAAGCATGAAGTTTCACATCCCACCCCGGATCAACGTCAAATGATGCATATGTGAAAAATCCTGAGATTGATAGATAAATGGATGGAATTATTCTCATCAATCAATATTTTGTCAAAATTGCAAAAGGAGGGCAAGGACATGTTTTGCGATAGTTTTTGTGTGGAGCAGGTGACCGGGCCTTTACGGCTTGTTTAACACTTTAGGCCTTTAGGCTTGATATAGCATTGAGGATATATGGTAAAGGGTTAGGTGCTTCAATTAGTCTTTAGTTTTGATTTATATTAAGCCCACGCATGACGCAGGAGGTTGATGAACAATGAGGTCGTAGTCTTTTATTAGACTAATGGTTAACTTTATAGCCAATCAGCTGCGCACAAATAGGTTCTTTATGTGTGTTTTCCTTCTAAGGTTTTCTCTTTATCTGACTAATCACCATCGGTCCCACCTTGACTTTTCCTTTTGGTTGAGCGCTTCAATCTGCACCGTTGATCTCAAACCTCTAGATCCAATGGATATCGCATCTTCTACTTTCAAATTACCCAAATGATCTCCACCATCGATGTGAACCGTCTAATCGAATGGCTGTTGGGCAATCTCACGCAAATTCTTGCACGGTCGATATCAAATCAAGAGTGCGCGAGAAAAGTGGTTTCCTCGGCCATGTGTTGGCCGCTAAGGTTAATTGCGCAAACTTGGAACAATACCACTTACCTCCTTTCGGGCACGCGAGATACCGCTCCCCGCTTATCAAATACAACCCACATGATTTAAATAATACTTTAAGGAAAAGTGCTCAAGGAAAGGTTTTTAGCGTTTAATCTCATTATTACCACTTAATACTAATTCATCTACAATTTATGAATAAAGTGTTATAAACAGAGAAAATACCCAATTAAGTCCAGAACACTGATACATAGATACAAATGAAATTTTGTACCAGATTAACAACAACACCACACTTGATCATTTATTCAACAAAATGTAAATTATAGAGTCCTGGCCCTCTCAACTCGATTACAACAGTTTCTAACCTTTGTTCAATCTCAAACCCTATCTCTTTCACTCAAAACTCTCACTTACACACTCTGTTCTCAATAATCTCATCCCTATCATTACATTCTTTTTCTCTTTTATGAATCGAATCCTATCCTAACTGCATTAACAACTCGATCCCTATTTTAATCAATCTAACAATTAATTCTCTATTCTCAAGCTCTGTCATACGCCTATACTAACAACTTATCTCTTAGTCTAAAAATAATACAATATTCTAATTATTACAATAATTGAGATAAAGATTAATTTGAGAGATCCAACCCTCCCTACTAAAACTGATTTTGACCACTCAGGTCAATGAAATTCATCTCTTGCTAGCCACAACATGTGAACATACAATCACATTGCTGGCTAAGTCCAGATGCTCCTGCATCAAACTCCCGGGGAAGAAAATAATCATCCCTCATACTTTCAAGCTTTACTCCATACTTCTGTACCTTTGCCGTTGTCAACCAACTAGCATCCTCCACTGGCTGTCCCTTCCATTTGACTAGATATTGAAAATATACCTATCCTCTGGTTCTTTTGGATACTCTTTTCTCTAAAATAACTTCCACCTCTTTCTTGACTGTCTTTGGCATTTGTTCTTCCCACTTTAAAGTTTGAAATTCATCCCCTATAGGTTCCTTCTATAGTTCTGACTCTGTCTCCTTGTATGGATACAAATCTACAACATTGAAGATAGGTGATATTCCAATTCCTTCTGGCAATTCAATTTCATAAGCATTTGTTGAAAACTTCCTCACAATTGTGCATGGCCCTATCTTTTTCATCTTTAGTTTATTATAAGTCCCAACAGGAAATCTTTCTTTTCTCAAGTATACCATCACTAGATATCCCACTTGGAATTCTTTTTATCTCCTCTTCATATCAGCTCTCTGTTTGTGTTTGCCACTGCTTTCCTACAATCTGTCTTTGACATCTTCTTGTAGTCTCTGCATCTGCTTTGCAAACTCTTCAGCTTTTGCACTTCTTGTCTCCTGTTTACCCAAATTTCTGAGTTCATACACACCTCTTGAATTCATTCCAAAAGTAATATGAAATGGACTCATTCCAATACTTTGGTTTGGAGTGTCATTATAAGAAAAATCAGCTTGAGAAAGTGCTAAATCCCACTTCTTAGGATTTTGATACACTAAACTTCTCAATATGTTCCCCAAGCTTTTGTTTACCACTTCGGTCTATCCATCTGTTTGAGGGTGATATGTTGAACTGAAACTAAGGTTGGCACTTATTTTCTTCCAAAGAGTTCTGCAGAAATGCCCAACAAGCTTTGTATCCCTGTCAGACACAATACTTATAGGCAATCCATGTAACCTTACTACTTCTGAAAAAAACAGATTAGCAATATGTGTTGCATCACTAGTCTTTTTACATGTAATGAAATGTGCCATTTTGGAAAATCTATCTACCACAACATAAATGGAATCATTCCCTCTTTTAGTTCTAGGAAACCATAAAACAAAATCCATACTAACTGCATCCCATGGTTGGTCTGGTATTGGCAATGGCTGGTACAATCCTGTATTTTGGCTTCTCCCTTTAGCATGCTGACATATCTTGCAATTATCAACAAATCTCTTAACATCAATTTGCATCTTTGGCCAATAGTAAAAATCATTTACCTGAGCAAAGGTTTTGTCTTGTCCAAAGTGACCAGATAATCCTCCACCGTGTTTCTCCTTGATTATGTTTTCCCTCATAGAACATTTGGGAATGCACAATTTGTTACCTTTAAACAATAAACCTCCTTGGATAAGATAATCTAACCACTGACGTCTGTTATGAATTATTGGATTTTGTACAACTGTATAAATATCTTTGAATTCAACATCATCTTTATACATTTCTTCAAATCCTACAACACCAACTTTTAATTCTTGCACAATGAAATTGACCCTGCTCAAAGCATCAACAACTTTGTTCGACTTACCAAGTCTTGTGTGTTTTATCACAAAAGTAAAACTTTGTAAAAACTCTAACCACTTGGCATGTTTCTAGTTTAATTTTGGCTGGTTGCTTATGAACTATAATGCATGATTGTCAGAATACAATACAAACTCCTTTGGTAGCAAATAATGTCTCCATTTTTTTAAAGCTTGCACAATAGCATAAAATTCTTTATCATAAGAAGAATACTACTTAGCTTCATTTAGTTTTTCACTAAAGTAAGCTATTGGTCTCTATTCCTAGCTCAAAAATGCTCCAATTGCAACTCCACTAGCATCAATTTCAACTTGGAAAACTTTCCCAAAATCAGGTAAAGCTAAAATTGGTTTCTTTGTAATTTTCTTCTTCAACAACTTAAAATTTATGTTTGTTTCTTATGTCCACTTGAATGGGTAATTAGTCTCTTTGATTGTTTCAATAATTGGTGCACAAATATGACTAAAACCTTTGATAAATTTTCTATAAAAACTTGCAAGACCATGAAAGCTTCTTACCTCAAATATGTTTCTTAGAGTAGGCCAGTTCCAAATTGCTTGGACTTTCTCTGGATCCATTTTAAAACCTTCTTTAGAAACTACAAATCCCAAATAGATTAATTCTTCTTTCATAAAACTACATTTCTTCAAATTTTTCAACAGTTTCTCTTTCTATTGAGTTCTTAAAACCAACTTAAGATGATCCAGATGTTCTTATTTGCTTCTACTGAAAACTAAAATATCGTCAAGGTAAACAATGACAAACTTGCCTGCATATTCCTTCAAGACTTCATTCATCAATCTCATGAATTTGCTAGGTGCATTAGTGAGTCCAAAAGGCATCACTAACCACTCATACAACCCACTATTTGTTTTAAGTGCAGTCTTCCATTCTTCTCCCTCTTTAATCCTTATTTGATGATATCTAATCTGCAGATCTATCTTAGTAAAATACCTTGACCCACTCGAACAATCCATCAAATCATCCATGTGTGGTAAAGGAAATCTATACTTGATAGTGATCTTGTTTATGGCTCTTTGGATTGAATATTGTTGGTACAACACATGGACTAAGACTCTCTCTGATTAATCCCTTATCCATCAATTCTTGCAATTGTTTTCCAACTTCTGTATTCCCTTGAGAAGTTAATCTGTATGCTGCTTTATTTGACAAACTTGCTCTAGGTATTAGATCAATATGATGACTAATACTCCTAATTGGTGGTAATGCATTTGGAACCTCATCCACAATAATATCAGGACAATCATTCAACAGAGTTTTGATTTCTTCAGGTAAATCATCTAATTTTGTGGTAGTTAAATTACCTTAGGTCTCCTTATGATAGCAAAGTGCATTTGTTCTCCTTCTTGACTTCTTGCAGCAATTCTTTCCCACTCATCAGCATAACATTTTTTCCAAGTTCTTCTTTGCCTACTTCATCCTTCAATGGTAGCAGTGTGTGTTTATTTCCATCCTTCTCCAGGGTGTAAGTATTTCTTCTCCCATCATGAATAGCTTTCCGATCAAATTTCCAAGGTCTTCCCAGCAATATGTGGCATACATCCATTGGCATTACATCACACAATACCACATCCTTATAAGTACCAATCTGGATCTCTACTTTGCATTTTTCTGTCACAATAAGATGATGTCCTTTTTGTAGCCATGATACTTTGTAAGGAGTAGGGTGTATTGTTTTTACTAATCCCAACTTGTCCACCATTTCTATAGAAACAAGGTTATCAGTGCTTCCACTATCAATTATCACTTTGCAACATTTTCCCTTGGGCTTGCATGTAGTTCTGAATAAACTCTTTCTCTGAGCTGGTTCTCTTGTATCTTTCTCTGCCTTAAGCAATACATTTTTCAACAACAAGGATTCTCCTACTTCAAGTGATTCTTCCTTGTCTGCAATTTGAGGTTTTTCTTCCTTTGCCTCATCCACATTCACATTCCTCTGATTTATTGCTTTGTTATGAGGACAATCCCATGATCCATGTCCCCATTCTCCACATGTATAACACCAAATTTCTCTTCCTCGGCCTCTTTCTCTGGGTGAAAATATTCCTCTATTAAAGTCTCCTCTCTTTGGTGGTCTACTACTTGAACTTCCTGCTTCACTTTGATGATGCTGAAATCTTGGTCTAGTAATTCCTCTACCTCTTGTTGAACTTTTCCCTCTGCTCCTTTGATTTTTTTTCCTCAACATCTTCTCTTCTGCCTTCAGAGCTACTTGATAGGCATCTTCAATTGTCTTTAGACTCAACAAGTTGATTTCATCCTATATATCATACCTTAATCCATTGATATACTTGGCTACCTTCTCTTCATCGTCCTCTGCATGTCTTTCTCTAATGTTCAGCTTATAAAAATCTTCTATATATTCTTTGACAGTCATCCCTTTTTGTCTCAAGTTTTGTAACTGTATGAAAAGATTTAACTGATAATATTTTGGCATAAATTTAGCTTTCAATTTATCTACCATTTTATCCCATTATTTGATCTTGGACTTCCCTTTTCTTGCTCTGGATGTTTGTAGTTCATCCCACCAGACAGTTGCATGACCCTTCAATCTGGTAACTACAAATTTCACCTTCTTTTTGTCCTCAACCTCCTCCTCATAGTCAAAATACTTGTCTAATGAATTGATCCAGTCCATCGACTCTTCTACATTGAGATTCCCATCATACAAAGGTATTTTCATATTTGATCTTCCACTTGCTTTAGCAAACACCTCGAGAACTTGGATAACTTCACTTTCAACCTCTTCTTCTTCCTCAAAAGTTTCTTCTATCGCACTAGCATCTCCTTCATTATTTTCTCTCCTCTGAGTAGTCTCCATTATATCCATCTTTATAAACAAACTCCAGATCTCATCCAACAAAATTGCATTCCCTACAGGTCTCCCCCGACCTATGCCAGCTCCTCTCCTTGATGGCATGTTTGTTGTAGCAAAACTTAATTTGTGCTCTGATACCAAAATGATGTAGGAGGTTGACGAACAAGGAGGTGGTAGTCTTTTATTAGACTAATGGTTAACTTTATAACCAATTAGCTGTGCGCAAACAGGTTCTTTACGTGTGTTTGCCTTCTAAGGTTTCTGCTTTATCTAACCAATCATTGTCAATCTCACCTTGACTTTTCCTTTTGGTTGAGCACTTCAATATGCACCGTTGATCTCAAACCTCTAGATCCAACACATATCGCATCGTCCGCTTTCAACTTACCCGGAAAATCTCCACTGTCGATGTGAACCGTCGAATCGAATGATTAATCTCGTGTGGATTCTTGCACAGTCGATATCAAATCGAGAGTGCATGAGAAAAGTGGTTTTCCTTGGCCACGTGTCGGCCACTAAGGTTAATTGCACAGACTTGGAACAATACCACTTACCTCCTTTCAGGCATGTGAGATACCACTCCCCGCTTATCAAATACAACCCATGTGCTTTAAACAATACTTTATGGAAAAGCGCTTAAGGGAAGGTTTTTAACATTTAAGCTCATTATTACCACTAATACTAATTCAACTGTGATTTACGAATAAAGTGTTATAAACAAAGAAAATACCCGATTAAGTCCAGAATGCCGATATATAGATACGAATGAACTTTTGTACTAGATTGACACGCAACACCACACTTGATCATTTATTCAACAAAATGTAAATTACAGAGTCCTGGCCCTCTCAGCTCGATTACAACAGTTTCTGACCTCTTTTCAATCTCAAACCCTATCTCTGTCACTCAAAAATCTTGCTTACACACTCCGTTATCAATCATCTCATCCCTATCATTCTTTTTCTCTTTTATGAATCGAATCCTATCCTAACCACATTAACAACTCAATCTTTATTTTAATCAATTTAACAATTAGATCTCTATTCTCAAGCTTTGTTACACACCTATACAAACAACTTATCTCTTAGTCTAAAAATAA
Organism: Pinus taeda; assembly: GCA_000404065.3. Taxonomy (NCBI): domain Eukaryota; kingdom Viridiplantae; phylum Streptophyta; class Pinopsida; order Pinales; family Pinaceae; genus Pinus; species Pinus taeda. The sequence continues at coordinate 15,507 of APFE030941341.1, forward strand.
TACAATATTCTAATTATTACAATAATTGAGATAAAGATTAATTCGAGAGATCCAACCCTCTCTACTAAAACTGATTTTGACCACTCAGGTCAATGAAATTCATCTCTTGCTAGCCATAACATGTGAACATACAATCACATTGTTGGCTAAGTCTGGATGCCCTTGCATCAACACTACAAGGAGAAGAAGGTGAAGGCATATGGGGCTTATGGAAACCAATCTATAGTCTTGATTTAAGCCCCCAGTTCAGTCTACATACATGAATGGAAACTTTCCTTTATATTTGGAAATTATTCCATATTTGGAAACCATCTAAAGTTAGAAGTCCTGCTAAACTCTGTGTAAACACGAGAATTGTTTAAAATCAATAGTTAAACACATAGAACACCTTAGAACAACATGCAGGTTACAAAATTGTATTGTTCAAACACATCTATGAATTAATCACAAGTGAACAACAAGATAATATATTGAAAAAAAGTTGAGATAAAGTTAAATTGATTGTTAGAACTAAAATTGGTAGCTCTAAGTTCTTTATAAGCAACAAAGAATGAGAAAAATAGTGTATGAGTGAATGGATGTGAATGTTGTAGATAAGTGATTTGGAGATTGAGGTGATTTTGTGAGTAGGACAAAGAATTAATTTTGAAGAAGGAAAGCCTTCATGGTTTGAGTATGAAAATTGAATGAAAGAAGGATCTAGAGGGTTGTGCAAGCTAATGCTTGTCGTAACTAGGAGTTGGAGCTTCCTTTTAGTGGGTGTTTATAAATAAGAGAGTTGGAGCTTCCTTCAAGTTAGAGCTTGAGAAACCAACAAGTTGGTGCTTGTAACAAGAAAGAGGGTTGAAGCTTTCAATAGGTTGTAGCCTTCAAGTTGATGTACTTGAAGTTGGAGCTTTGCTTGCATCATGATATAAAAATAATTAAAGGTTTTCCCAGTTGGGTTTCCACATTATATCTCGTGTCTTGATTTATGAGTTTGATGTGCTATTGATTATTATTGTTGGTGCTAAGTATTCTTTACTTTTTGAATCTTTTTTTAAATTGTAATAATACTTATTCACCCCTACTCAATATTATCCTTATTTCTAACATTCTATAGACGATATATTTCATGTACTTATACATGGTACATGGTTAATGAAAAAATATATAATTACCATGTTTTTGTGGTTCTATGCATGTGTAAATTGCATGGCAGTATGCATAAGGCGTGTATACAAGAGTGAATAATTAATGCTCTATTTCCTTAAACTCTATTCAGACACTTATGATACCTTATATTATAATGGCCAACATGCTCTAATAAACTCTATTCATACACTTATGATACCTTATATTATAATGTCCAACATGCTCTAATAAACTCTATTCATACACTTATGATACCTTATATTATAATGTCCAACATGCTCTATTATTATAGCATGTTGGGCATTATAATATAAAGTATCATAAGTGTATGAATAGAGATTAAGGAAAATTCCAAAAGCTCAAGGTTATAGGGATAATAATAAGCCTTAGTGGATAGACAAGGTGTTGTAAAGTGGTATAAAATCCTAGGTTGCAACTCTGGGGTTGTATGGGTTGGAACTTCACTACAAAGGAGAAGTTACATGTTTCATGCTATTTTTTCAATAAAATGATTCATTGAGAATAATTTGTGAAAAAATTGAAAATTTCATTATGTACAAAATTATTGAGCCAAGATGTGAGAGTAGATAAAAAAGGGCATGGGATTCAAAATCATATCCTTAAAATCTGTATTATCATTCCATTTTCTAGAATTGCAAAGTGCAATATCAACCATGGAAGAAAAGTTCCCAAATAGACAAAAACCCGCAATTCTAGGTGAAATTGAGTAGAGAAAATTTACTCACAATGACAAATGTATATATATAAGGGTCAAAACAGTGACTAAGAGCTTGGATTCAGTGGAAGAATGGATTAATTGTAGAAGCGAACTTGGAAATTTTATGCTAATAAAATAGTTTTGCAAATTATTTTTTATTGGTAGATATTTCAAAAATTATGAAATTTTAAAAAACTTAAAATTTTTCATATCATCATATCAACAAGGATGTGGGATGCCAGGTGGTAGTAAAATGAAAAGGTGGACAAATGACGGGCAGGTGTCATCATAAGGTAAAGTTTAGATAGGGATTAATTTGTTACTAGGTGGGCATGCTTGATCATGATATCAATATGAACCATTAATCAAGATCAAGCTCAACCACAAGTAATACGTAAATTACTCACATGTCCAAACTTGATATCATTAACCACCATTCATCAAAGATCAAGCTCAACCGTTGGATCCATCAGATACACATGTAAAAATTAAACCTCTCACATGTTTGCGCATGAATTACATTCACCATTGTTGATCAAAGGTCAAGATCAATTGTTGGATCCATTGGGTGCAAATGTAAGTAATTAAACCTGTCACATGTTTGAACCGGATATGGAATCACAATAGTTGATCAATTTTGAATGCTATCTATTATATGCATTTGATGTACATGTTTAAATTAAAATACAATCACGTTCATTGCCGACATGAGATCTATGCCAAAGATCAACTTTGATGTTAGCCATCATGTTTGTCACGAATGCAAGTTTTAGTGAACTATCATGCAGGTTGTAATTTTATATGGATTGTCCACCATTGATTTTCAGTAAATATGAACCATTCAATATTTGATTTTCCTTAAATATGAACCATTCAATATTGTAGTTGTGCAAGTCTTGTACCTTAGGAAAAAGGTGGAAAATGCACTTCGCATCTCACTGAAGCCAGGTGCCACATAGAAGGGTAGTAGATGAAGCAATACCTTCCCATTGAAACAAGTGTTTGGAAGGTGCCAAGTCACCATGGGTCCTAGATGGGTTTGAGAGAGAAAGTGGCATAAATTAAGTTGCATGGGTTCTTAGCGTCTAAGGAAAGACATGCAAACTCAATCCATGTCCAATGAGAAATGAGCGTTATATATATACTTTTACTTGCCATTTGACAAGGGAAAACATAGAGATTATATACAGATAATGATAGTTACAAAACAAAATTGTAATGGATTTTAACTAATTCAGAGTGCCACATCAACTTAAAAGCATAATCATTTCTTAGAATTTTTACCAGATTCTTAGGCCATCAACTTGTACGACATTTTTAAGCCCCTATATGATTTTTTTTGGGCGGTGAAATCCAAAACTTTTTTGTGTATCATTAGTACACAAAATATCTATAGCCTAAATGAAAGATATGAGAGATATTTCCAATGGGATATATCTAATGCAAAAGAAAGTTAGTATTAGAGAGTTATGCCATAAATAGTAAAAGGGAAAAATGAGGCACAAATTTACTTTTAGGAGGCATAAATCCTTGATTAGAAGTTAGATTGAAACATGGAAGAAATCAATAGAAATCTCTTGGAAAATGGAATATAGCCATGGAGTCATAATTTAAGTCTAGGTATAAAAATTCTCAAGAAATTAGTAGTAAAGTGTTGTAGCAAAATAAGGGGAAAATGGAAAAAATTGGCCAAACCTTCCATATGCCATAAGTTTAAACTTAAAACTTAGATTTGGGAAAATGAATATTCAACGGATATCTATTGAGGAGGATAATACATCCACAAATCCATAATTCTATATTAGGTGGCATATTTTCTCAGAAAATTAAAATAAGACCTCTAGTAGCCTACACGAGTAGATTTAACCTGAGGGCTAAGATTATGGAAGATGCTTAGCGGTCCTACAACTATGAAGAGGAATTTAGGGTCATGAATGTTAGAATGGGTAATGTTGACATAGGCTAAAATGGAGATGGAAGGGGCAAGTAAAATAATTGAGGCATAGTGGACACCATGAGGAGTTCTCAGCTATAAGTCTATAATGAAAGGTTAAACCCCACATTAGTACTTATATTTTGAAATTATTAAATCATTTATAGTGAAATATTAACTCATTTGTAGTGGTAGATAAATTGTTTTAGTCAAGGTAGGTATACGAACATGATTCTCAAATCAAGAGGGAGGATGCCAAAAGTTCAAGGCATTCTAAGAGTGTTGGTAGGCATCAACACCACTCACCAAGACATTCGACTAAAAGGTATTATGTTTCTTTAGAGTATAGAAGAAACCCAAACATATCACCGGTTGAACACTAAAGAAATAATTCTAAATTGAATGATTTGCAAGGAGTGCTTAGGAAGATTAAGCCTCCTATCTTCTACCGTGAGCATAAGAAGGATGAGGAATTTAAAGATTGGTTTTTGGGGATGAGGAGGTATCTCCAATTGCACAACTAGTTTTACAACTTGGACGCCCAAATTGAAATGTATAATTTACAAGGAAAAAAAACGAAGTGGTGGGATTAGCTCACGAAATTCAAGCACTTGGAAGAGGAGAGGATCTCATGAAGGTAGTTCAAGGGGCATTTCCAAAAGAAATACTAGTTTGAAAACTACTATGATAGGAAATGCAAGAGCTCTTTAAACTCAAGTTGGGTAACATGAAAATGGAGGAGCATGAAAGAAAATGTTTCTTGAACTGTTAAGGTATGTTGGTTAAATTAAGGATGAGAAGGTCAAATTATAGTTCTTTTTAAGCAGTTTACCATAATTTTTTAGTGTTAAATTAATTTTTTTTATGGGCCAAAGACTTTGGGGGAGGCTTTAAGGAAATAAAAGTATGTTTATGAGGAGAATAAAAATAAGTTAGTCTTCCACAAATCTTGTGATGTGATGGAGAGGAGAAAGGTGGAGCATAGAAAGAAGGGATACAAACCTTCATTTTTCGGGGATAGTTTTCAAACAAGTTAACAGGCTCAACCAACCGAAATTGAACCAAAGGAAGTAGATTTAATTAGGAAAAAAAAAGTTTCGTCCCATAATATGTTGGGGTTGTGAAGGGGAACATATATGAAAAGTATGTCCTCACAAAGGAGACAAGGTTAGGTCTGTACACCAACACCCTTTTATGGGTGTCTTTCCCTCAAGAACACCATCTTTTATGTATATCCCCAAATAAGAGCCACTCCATTTTCATGTACATGCACCAAATAAGAGCCACTACCACTACATTTATGTACATGCACCAAACAAAAGCCACTCCATGTGAAGTGCTTTTTTTTAGAACATTGGTAAGCAGAGTTGTTGTTGAGGGTTATGCCCTCCTTAGTCCTTTCCTATCAAAAGTAGTACCTTTTACCTAAAGCGCACATAAGGAAGGCCATAATTAAGGCAACTTCCTACTCTCACCCTATGGGTTGCTCCTAAGGACACCATGTATGGGTTGGTTATGGAGAGGCCACCCTCTCCAACTTAGAAATGAGCAATATTTCCTCAAGGATTGATCCACCTTGTCATGCACCTCCTTTAAATAGATTAAGTTATCATGTTTGTGTTTTTAAGTGACTTTTTTATGGTAGCTTTTGTTGGTTGTGCTTTTGATCTAGGATGAATATGAACAAACAAATGGTTGAATTTTTTAAAGTAATTTTTGGCTCCAAAGTGACAACTTGGCTTCCCTCCAAGTCAAGTTGGCACTAGCCAAGAGACGTGTCCATTAACTCAGGAGAGGCTACTATAAATACAACTGGAACTCCTCCATTTGGACATTTTCATTCTCTCACACAAGACAATTTCTGGGCAAGTAAGTGACAGACAAGAAGAAAGAAGTAGAACGAAGGAGGCCAAAATATCTCTTTTCTCTCTCTCTTATGACTCGCAAGTGTGGATTAGTCTCTCTCTTTGTGGTTTGCATTTTTCTAGGGCAACTGTTGCATGGAGATGAAATTTCTACATTACTAGGGCAACTGTTGCAAGAACGAAATTTTTAGGGCAACTAGCTATTGCAAGAGGGTCGAAATCCTCGATTAGAGAGGCAGAGTGAAGTGCAAGATTATATTGGGTGAATTGACTTGGAGGAGAAGTCTAGGTTTAACCATAGGTCTAGGTGTGTTTCTCATTGAACAAGCAGAATTTCACTATTGAAAAAGTTTGTTGTGTTTTTCCCCCTTTGTGGGTTTTACCAAGGTAAATCTAACCTTCTTTTGTATATTGTGATCTTTATTGTTTCACTATTCTTTATGGTTGAATTTCTAAAGTATAATTGTTGAATGATATACTGGAATAAGTTAAAATAAAATATACATCAAAAGTAATTATCAAAATTTCAAAACTAGTGTGCTAAGGGTGATCGCGGTAAGAGAATAAATAATAATAAGAATTTAAAATAAACTTATAATTTAGTTAGATTTTATGTATTTTTTAAAATTTTAGCAACATGAAACATATAAGTAAAGTTTCTAGAATTTTAATTTAATAATTAATCTTTATTAGGTGAATGCTATGGATTAACTTTCATTAAATATTCTAGAATATTCTTCTTAATATACACAAATGAAGCTTGAGATTTATCTCCAAAATAGTTATGTCGTTTTTTCTGTTTTAATTATATCGATTAATTAAAAGAAATGGCATATGAGCAAAGGTGGAGTTATGGTTTTTGCCTAGTATGAATAAACCATGGCATTATAACAAAGCCTATTTACAATATAAGAATTTCCATGTTAAAGTGAGACTAATGCAAGTTATAACATTTAACTTTGAAAAATAGACATTTGTTTTTAAATATTATTAAATATCAAACATTTGATTGGACTATAGCCTGAAAGTTTGCAACCTTTCTACAACACAATGCCATGTGGATAATTGCCTTAGATTTTTCTACCATAATTTATACATATAGTTGCAATATTCATGACATGATTTTTATATATTTGTGCGGTAATTTTTCATTACTAAGCTTAACACTAAAAACACCCAAAATTAAAATCCTTGAAAATAGCTCATATTCATGTAAATAACATATGTACCATTAGTTATTACCCACCATTATTGATGTGTTACTACTTTAATAAGTAGGAGTAAAATGTAAATGTTTACACATGCTACTAATAGATACTACCCACCAAAATTTATGCAAGTTTTTTCAGTAATTTTTTTTTTCACTTCATATATTAATTTGCAATTTTTTTAGAGCATATGAACTAAATTGCGTTACAGCATATAGATTCTTTTAGTGTTTATCAATCATTTAATTTATATGATTATGTTAGTTTTAAGTTATATTTACATTGAAATCTCTGAATGAAAAAACAATTTATCTAAAAGTGAAATTCCATTATCATGATTATTTTAAACTGAGTTTAGTTTAAATACCCTTACTTCATAATGAGTACAACTTCCAACTCTTTCAAAAGTGAAATAACATTATCATGATATACTAAACTTCTTTTAGCCAATTGCTTTCTTTAGCCAAGCTCTTAGGGATGCATAATTAAAATACACCATCATTTAGAAATGGGCTTATGCCCTAGTCAAGGCCATCCATCTAGTCTTTCAAGGAATACATCTTGCAATCCCAAATTGTTGCTTTTGTGCCTCACAGCTCAGTCAAGGTGATGTTGTGTAAGCCACAAGCTAATGGAAGATGGGGGAGGTGGATCATCAAAGTTCAAGAATATGATCTAACAATCAAGCCTACAAAGCTGATAAAGGGTAATGGGTTAGCCAAATGGGCTTATGCCCTAGTCAAGGCCATCCATCTAGTCTTTCAAAGATGTGGGTAAAGGGTTAGCCAAACAGGCTTATGCCCTAGTCAAGGCCATCCATCTAGTCTTTCAAAGAATACATCTTGCAATCCCAAATTGTTGCTTTTGTGCCTCACAGCTCAGTGAAAGTGATGATGTGTTAGCCAGAAGCTAATGGAAGATGGGGGAGGTGGATCATCAAAATTCAAAAATATGATCTAACAATCAAGCCTACAAAGCTGATAAAGGGTTCTCCAAACTGATTATTGAGACCCAACTTTCAACTTTTAGGCCATAAGCATGCTTCTTGTTGGGGATGATGAAAAATCTAACCGGTAAGAAGATGAGGGCTTTAGCCTTCGGTGGCACAATGTTATTATCATTCCCCAGTCCCAAGATGTTACCTACTTGTTGGCAACAATGGTTGCCACCGTAAAGAGATGAATTAAGTCACAAAGGAGGTCTCTTAACATAAAGACGTGTAGATATTATGCAGATTTCCCAAGACTCCAACCCTCCACCCCTCTCCAAAAAAATTTAAACTTCACAAATAATAAAACATATTTTTTTTTATTATAATAATAGAAAAAATTGAATTTGAACAAATTTGTTATTTTTTATGTGTCTCAATGGATCTAATTTCAAAGCACCATTTTGCAGCGAAACTTCTGAAAGCTGTTTATGTTTCTCAAAGTATCAGAAATTTTTGGAGCCACCGGATTTCAGCCATGGATCCTAGAAAAAGGAACACACTTAAATTTGCTCGGAATGTTTCGGTGGAAAGGAGGCTTTTATTTATCAAGCCCTTAAGAGAATCAGGGAAAGCAATGGTAATTCAAATGCTATGTAATGTGTAAATTAACATTGGGAAGACTCAGCCATAGAACTCCAATACATATTGAATGAAAAAAACCTGTAATAAAAAAATATATTGAATGAAGAATTACTTAAAAACCAAAAGTAGCTTCAGATGGAAAAACAGCGAGCTCTACCACCAGTATTAACACAATTTGGAAAGAGAGGAAATTCTAGCAATGAAGACATCATCCATAAGTAAAGAGAAGCTCCCAAACTTATTTAAAACTTTTGTCAAAATCAATCAATCAACCATTACTTTACTCAGATACTGTTGAATCTTTTATTCAAAGCTGGTCGGGCCAGAGGAAGGTCCCCATGGCGTAACTGCGCTTGAAAGCCACATCTCCTCTGATCAGCAAACCGTATTCGTGAAAAAGGATATCGAGCTGCCGCTCGGGCATCGATTCGTAATCGGCCTTGGAATACCGAGGATAATCCACCGGCATCTGAAAAACGCAGGGGCCGTCTCCCCCTCCATTTCTGGACGAAAAATTCCCATTTTCATTGCCATTTAAGGACCCTGAAAAGGAATTTTCCAATTGGATGGCCTTCGCCTCGGCCTCCAAGGCAGTTGGACTCCTTTCCCATCGCAGCAGTTTCTTGCGTATATCTTCCAGAGAACACACGCGCCAGAGGCCTCCGCCACGCGACTGGTTGTGCTTTTCATTTTCAGAGCACCGTGGCTCTGTGACATGCATTTTGGCAGATTCGATGACCGCTAGGTAACTCAACTTTGGAATGACAGAGGGCAAGGATGAATATATATAGACACGGGAGGATGGTTGCGTGAAGGGTGGGACTATTGCAAATTACAGCTGACCGATCCTGTGTATACCACGTAAGCCTCCAAAAACTAAACGTAAGGCTCCGCGCGAGTATCGTGTCGGTGAGAACTGTAATTGCGTTTCCGAAGATTCGAGTCGCACAGGCTGGCTGGACATTCCATAAAAGCCTTAAAGCGTATACACTTTCTAGTTAGATTGTGAGTTTTATATGTTTTCGAAGAAAAAAATGAATTTAATATTTGAAAAACGCGTTTTCAATTTATGAAAATTATATGGCTGAAATTTAAGATTCCAAACAAGAAGGGCTGCGGGGCAGCTAGTCCCTGCCGCAGCCCGCAGCGTATCTGCCCGTAAAAGCATGAGCGAAACGTGGCGGTTGCTGCCTCCTCCGTCGGGACGCGTGTTCGAATTGTCGTAGATCTGGAAGTCTTTTGTGAACAACATGCATTGAAGCTGTTATACAGTGGTATATGATGCGGCAAAACCACTGTGAGTTGCTTTTATTTTGTGCCGTAAGTACAGTGATATTGGAGAAGCAAATCCACTGTTACATGCATTGAAGCTGTTATACAGTGGTACATGATGCGGCAAACCCACTGTGAGTTGCTTTTATTTTGTGCCGTAAGTACAGTGATATTGGAGAAGCAAATCCACTGTTAGAAGAAGACTGAGCTGTGGAGCTGGTTCTGCAAGTGAATCTGGAGCAGTGGAAGATCGTGAATCTGGAGCAGTGGAAGATCTTTGGCCACTAGTATATCCAGACGGAATCTTCTCACTTTGCCGTGGCCTCTACACAGACTAACAGGATATAATGCCTAAATTTGGTATTCTCACCATTTGTTCGTTGTCGTCTACATACTGCTCATTATTCACTCGATATTTCTCTTCCTTGCGCACGATTGGATCCAGAAATGGGTACTGAATTCTAAATTTCTGTCAGGTTTCTTTAAATTTCATAATCTTGATGCTTCCCGATTCTCAATGACGAACATTATTTTAATTTGTTGCTTACTGAAACCTTATACTGTCGAAAATAAATTTGCAGACGTGGATGTACCTCGCCGTTCCCGTGATCCTCTACGGATGCGAACGAACATTACGTGCTTTAAGAGCAAGCCGATACAGAGTAAAGGTATTGAAGGTATGAAGACAGCTTTAAGCTTTCGCAAGTTATTTCCCTTTCCATCATGAATTACAAGCTCTGACTGGTTCATGACGTTGATATTTCAGGCAACGACTTATCCTGGCAATGTGCTTGCCCTTCACATGACTAAGCCACGGGGATTCCATTACAAAAGTGGAATGTACATTTACATTCAATGTCCAGAAATTTCTCCATTCGAATGGTAAACAAATAGCATTATTATCTGGAAAATATCGTTGTGGTGACAACTTTGATTCTTAAATATCTCCGGCCAGATGTTGAATTCGAGCTTTAAATTCTGATAAACGTGGCTCTTAACAGTTTAATTCTTCGGCAGGCATCCGTTTTCTTTGACATCTTCGCCGGGAGATGAATATCTGAGCGTGCATATTAGAAATTTGGGAGATTGGAGTCACGACATAGGGAGCTTATTCCAGAAGGCAAGCTCAATAGTGTACAGCATTTGAAATTTGTTACCTAGAGATTCGTTTGCGTTTGCAAATTGATTTCTGATGCTGTGAACTACATGTGATTATTTTTATTTTCTGATGTAAATCTCCGCCTTCTATAGATTTTTATATGAATGTTGCATTCATGTATTATTGACCACCGGATCCAGAAGGGCGCGACAAATCTATATGAATGTTGCATTCATGTATTATTGACCACCGGATCCAGAAGGGCGCGACTCCATGCAAGAAAGGGTCATCTTGCTACTCCACGCTCCGATGACACCTGGCAAAGCCACAACCCTCAAAGCACGACACTTGGTCAATATGCATTCAAATGCCCATGCAGGCTGCCAGAACGCTTAGTCGCCGTTCCCGTGATCCTCTACGGATGCAAACGAACATTACGTGCTTTAAGAGCAAGCCGATACAGAGTAAAGGTATTGAAGGTATGAAGACAGCTTTAAGCTTTCGCAAGTTATTTCCCTTTCCATCATGAATTACAAGCTCTGACTGGTTCATGACGTTGATATTTCAGGCAACGACTTATCCTGGCAATGTGCTTGCCCTTCACATGACTAAGCCACGGGGATTCCATTACAAAAGTGGAATGTACATTTACATTCAATGTCCAGAAATTTCTCCATTCGAATGGTAAACAAATAGCATTATTATCTGGAAAATATCGTTGTGGTGACAACTTTGATTCTTAAATATCTCCGGCCAGATGTTGAATTCGAGCTTTAAATTCTGATAAACGTGGCTCTTAACAGTTTAATTCTTCGGCAGGCATCCGTTTTCTTTGACATCTTCGCCGGGAGATGAATATCTGAGCGTGCATATCAGAAATTTGGGAGATTGGAGTCACGACATAGGGAGCTTATTCCAGAAGGCAAGCTCAATAGTGTACAGCATTTGAAATTTGTTACCTAGAGATTCGTTTGCGTTTGCAAATTGATTTCTGATGGTGTGAACTACATGTGATTATTTTTATTTTCTGATGTAAATCTCCGCTGTCTTCATTCCCACAGCGAAATCAAAGACAGTGGAAATGCCCCCCTGCTTCCACGGCTGCTTCGGCTTTAGCCTTTAAAACAACTAAACATGCACAGCAGCAACAGGTGACAAGCTATCATTCTTTTTGGCACCTTACCATCTTAGAAAAGCCATTCTAATGTAGTGTTGATGCATGAATATCAAAAGAAAGAAACGAAGCTGGTGCATTTTGTTGAACACATTTTTTTGCTCGTTGGTGATTAGAATTTGTGAACCGTGAAATCAATAAATGTGTGAGATTATTGCAGAGAATACCGTCGCAGCAGATGATTTTAGGAGGGAGAGAACACAGTCCAGGACGCTGGAGGCATAGGCGCGATTTTTGTGGACGATTTACAGATATTTGAAGCATATGACAGTGGCACCTTAGCAGCGACTACAGTAAGTACATCTTCTGCAACAGAGATTTAGCGATATATTTTACTAATTAACGCCAAGTTCATTATATTTTAAATGTTCTTTTCTAACCTAAAAATCTTAAGATTTCTCAACCAGAAACTTAGGACATATAATTAACTATCTTGAACCTTGAATCCAGAAATAGCATTAGTCATTATTACGGCAAATACTAAGTCTATCTGTATTAAAATGGCTCGTTATTTTCATTGTTGAAATAATAAAATGGTCGTACATATTTGGTTCAATTAAAAATCTAATGTTTCACTATTCATAAAGAACGCTAAAATTATTGCGATGTACAGCTGCGCAAAAATTTCAGTCCGGAGACTTTGAAGCGAACACAGTCGCACGGCTGAATCCTCAGCCCACAGAAATCTCTTCGGCCCCCAGAAATTCAGAATCATGCAGTTTGAACTATACAGCTCATTTACCTGGACGCCGATCTCCTGTGCATTCCTGTGCATTCGCCGACCAGAAGAGGAAAATTGAGTCGATGCTGTGGGGAGGCCGATCTCCTGTGCATTCGCCGCCAAGACAAGAAATGAAGTTGCGGGGTGATATAAGAAGGAACGGAGGACGCCCATAGGAGCCAGCACCTGCAGACACGTACAGCACTTCATGAAGACACGTACATCAGTTCATGAAGAACAGCTGCCAACAGCTGCGAACCATCAAACAAAATACCTCATAAGCGATACATTTTCTTAACATTAAATGTTTATGGATTAATGCTAATGCTAACATAGCATTACTTGATCAACCGTTCGAATTGCTTTAATTAGGCCATTGTTTCCAGTTTTTTCCTAACTTTTGAGCCTCCAAACCTCGTTTGGAGGCCAAATAAGATGAAAATGACTCTGATTGGTTAAAAGGTAAAGAAAATATAAAATATTGTATGGCATGCGAAGAAACTTTGGTCTAAGTTCAAATAAATTCTTGGTTTTCGTGTCAGACTAATAGCCACCGACAAAAACTGATTACTATAGTCCCTGCCAGCCCGGAGGGCAGGGACTAATAAGATGTTTTATAAATTTATTTCGATGACAGATTTTTTTGGTCACAATTTGATAAAAATAAAATGAAAAATCAGAATGTTATATTTTTTTAATCATTTTTTTATTTTTTTAATAGTGGAAATCGATTTAGTATTATTAAGTATAACTGGAGCACTCCAAAATCTTGGAGTTTCACAGTTGTAAATTAGATTTTCAAAAATTTCTATTGGATTTTGTCATAGTCTTTGCTAAAATTTCTATAATTTTCTTGGCTAATTTGTGGGCTCTTTAGACTATGCTTATATATAACAATTAAACTACTATACTTTTATGTTGTTTCATAAGGAAATGGAATAAGTGAAATATATTTTACACCACTTCTCTTACTATAGATAAAAGAGTAAGATTATTAATATTATATTATATTTTTAATTAAACAAAAGTCATTAAAAGTGAAATTATCAATATTTATAATACTTTTAATTAAATAACCCAAATACATATGGGTTTTTCAAGTTTAATTTCTCTAAAATCTTACACGAATTTATTGAAATCACAAGTTTGATGGGATGGGTAACCCCTGCACGATTGAAGTGCCCTAGGAGTTTTTCAAGGCGCTGAATCCATATTTACAGTCAAACAACCAGGGTAAATAACACAAATCAAGATTTCACCTCAACTTTTTCGGCCAAATTTGGACACCTAAAAATCACACTAAAAACAACTCCCATACATATATTCATTTGTGTAAACAACAATCTCTCATACCAAAACAATTTTAACAACAAATTTCATTTAAACAAAGTCTTTCGGTTGAAATCACATAAGAGTAATTTTTGGCCAAAGCGTTTCTCTTATGTGATTTCTACGGAAAGACTTTGTTTAATTCAAAACAATTTTAAGATATAAAGTTTTTAAACTAATTTAAATAAATGAACATAATTTTAACAACAAATCTCATTTAAACAATGTCTTTGGGTAGAAATCACATAAGAGAAATTTTTGGCCTACGGGTTTCTCTTATGTGATTTCTACCGAAAGACTTTGCTTAATTCATTATGAATCACAGAAACTTGAATACTGAAACAAATTTCATAATTTCAACCCTTTAATTTTTCATGAATATGGAAAAAGGCTCAACAATAATGCCCTAAATGATAAGTGAAATCTAGCCATCATTTTTTTTCCAAAAATGTAAAAATAATATAAACCAAGGATGAATATAAGCTAATATTTTATTGAAAATAATTCATGTATTTTAAGGATTATTTCTTTTAATTGATATTTTAATATAGGTTTGGGATGGAATGTGGGATGGAATGTGATCCTTATTCGTATAAAAATTAATATTTTATTAGTATATAAACTAAAATAATTATAATAGATAAAATAAATTTTTGAAGGTAAATAGATATATATTGTTTGTAAAATGTATTGATGTAAAAGAAGTCAAATACTTGAAATTTTATGTACTTTCCAATTTTACAAATTAAAACAACCTTAAACTAATATTCTTAAAAATATCAAATGGATTTTAAAAAGTAATCTCTAAACAAAACATTTCATCTATTACCAACAATAAGATTTTAATATATATGATTCATAATATTTTTATAATATAATAAAATAATTAAATTAAATTTTAAATTTAATTAAATTTTATAAAAATAAAAAATAAAATTTCAATACATTAACTATTTAAATTTATAGAAATATAATAAATTATGGTCAATAAATTTATCATGAACAGATTGCATCAAAATACCCAAAATTTTCACATATATAATTTTCCTTATTTTATATATACAAGGAAACAATATTGTTTTCCTTATTATTTATATATAAAAAAACAATATTGTGAAGCAAGAAGAAGCTTCTAAAAATGTCGTGGCAGCCTGTGAAACCCGCATCCTGGAATAAGCAGTTACAATTGAGTGGTGACGGTGACCCCATACTCACGCTGAGCCTTACGTCCTGTTGGAATTTTAATTAATTAACTAATTGCATATGACGCTTCTAAAATGTCCTGCGAGCCTGGGAGCCCCGGATCCTGGATTGATTGTTGACCCGATAATTACGCTAACCGTTACGTTCAGCTTGAAAGGCAACCATGTGTTCCATCGCATTTGATAGTCAAATTGACAGTTAACATCAAGTACCGGACGTATAGGCCATTTACACGAAGATTCATGATGGGTATTAATGTTCGTGAAGAATGGCTTCAACAGTTAAAAGTGATTAGTATTTCACTTAAAAAAAAAAAAAAATCAGGAGAAAAAGTGGTATATATTGTATCATATTATTTCTATGTGTAAGTATACTCCGCAACGACATACGCCATTCTTTGATGCACTACCAGAGGAATGGAGAGATTGTTTGATGTTGTAATACGCTGATATTTTGGATGGGGGAGAAGCCGGAAGGATAGTTGAATAAAAAGGAATAAATTTATCATATATGAGACTAAAGTCTTTCTTTCTATTTTCAAAAAAAAATTGTTTCTCCATTTCCAGACAAACCAGAAAACTAAAAGTGGAATAGATCTTCATTCGATTTTCTGGGAGCTCCACCATATAAAGGCATCCGTTATAGAGGGGGGAGAGAAGACAGCAAAACCGAAATGAGATGCCAGTTGGTTCCAAAGATTCCGGGTGATATGACAATTTAGAAACATATGAAAATTGTCCTCTGTATCAGCAAAACAAATAGAACAAATGGCTGGCCCTTGCCAGTTTCTTTTTTGCAAATTAGTCCAAGTGAGGTTCTTATCATGAAAGACTAGCCATGCAAATAACGTGATCTTGAGAGGAACACCAGTTTTCCAGAAGGTCATAGGGAAAATTCCGCGGGAGGCATCCAAGTGCTTTTCTATCATGGAGAGATAAATATCTTTGACTAGAACATTTGACTTTCCATCCTTTATCTGAAGGACAATGATGTCATTCTCTTCTGATTTGAAGAAGCCCGCAAGTTTCATATTCCAAATTATCTTATTCCAAATCTCAGTTAGAGAAACACCCAACCCCAGCTCAATTGCTGATTTCCAAGTAGGTATGGATCCCTGCCATCCATGTATTAACTGTGCCCAATAGAACAGGCCTTTCTAATGAAGGACCGAGAGGAGTTGTTGAGGGAAAGGGGAGTCTGTGTGTACTCCCAAGACAGGATCGAATCCAATTAATATGCTATTTCCAGATTGTAATTTCCATATCAGTCTTTTCAAGAAGAATTGAGATACCTTGATAAAACTTCTCCATATGGCCGACCCTTGGCTTTTGCCAAAACATCTGATCCTGTACCAATATGAAATGTCTTTGTTTCCGAGATACTTAGCTATCATTACAGTGCTCCAAAGATTGTTCCCAAAGACAGCTCTCCACAAAGATTTGACTAGAAGGGCCATACCGAAACATCGAAGGTGCATGATGCCCCACCCCCCCATATTCTTTAGAAGGGTTAAATTTTTTAGATTTGTAAGATGATATTTTCTCCTATCTTTATTCCCTCCCCAGATAAAACTGGCCATCAAACTGTTTAAACTGCTAATGATTGTTGAAGGTAAATAATATAATTGTGCCCAATAGACGGATAATTGAGTAAGCACAACTTGGGAAAGGATCAATTTGCCCGCCAATGATAAGCATCTATATTCCCAACCCGAAATCAGCTTATAAAATTTATTGGTGATCCATGTCCAGTCAGTTATGGAATATGCCGAGGGCTTAAGATTGAAGCCAAGATATTTCATACCCTCCTTTATAGGTACAGCCTGAATCCTGAACAACTGAGAAATGTATTCCATCTCATTCAGATCCACGTTTCCATAATGAAAAAAGGATTTTCCTTCATTTATGCATAAACCTGTTGCTTTTTGGAAGGAGCCTAAAAGCTCGTGCAGAAAGATCCAATATTGTCGGCAGAGCATAGCAAAGAGAAGGATATCGTCCACGAAGAGGTTATGAGAGATAAAGCATCCCCTGGAAACATCAAGCTGGCCAATGTTCCCCATGTCCACAGCTTTTTTTAGGTGAAGACTTAGAGTATCCATAACCAATATAAATAACAGGGGAGACAGGGAGCAGCCCTGTCGAAGCCCTCTCTCAGTCGAGAAGAAAGTAGTTGGGCTTCCATTAATGAGAATGGCAAAATTCACAAATTCCACGCATGCCATTATCCATCTAGTACACATTTTGTTTAGTCTAATCTTTATAAGAAGACACCTCAAGTAGCTCCAATCTATGCAGTCGTAGGCTTTCCTGAGATCTATTTTAAGGATGGCCGCTGCTAGCTTTTTTGTGTGCATGGAATGTAGGGCTTCTTGAGCTATAGCCACCGCGTCAATAATATTCTTGCCATTCAGAAAACTATGTTGTTCTTTTGAGATATATAATGAAAGCTTTCCACGGATTCTTGCAGCAAATAATTTTGAGATGATTTTGTATAAAGTGTTGCATAAAGATATAGGTCTGTAATCAACAAAAGATTGGGAGTCCCTTATTTTTGGTATCAAATCTATGTAGGTAGAAGTAAAGATATGATTAATCTTGCCCTTTTTCCTTGCTTCTTCCACCATTCCTAAAATTTCATCCTTCATAATGTCAAAGAAATAGATGAAAATATCAATGGTCCAATCGTTAGGACGAGGGCACTTGTCTTTTTTGAAGGACTTCAAGAAAGTTAATAATTTATCCTCCGTTACAGCTGCAAAAATTCTTTCGTTATCTTCTTCATCAAAAATCACAGGAAAAGGTTTGATACCCCACATGATGTCGGATATCTCTCTGGTGACCTCCTTTTTATATGCCAATTTAAAATGCTTTACTGCTTCTTTGGATATGTCCTCCTGTGAGTGCACAGTGCTGCCATCCTCACATTTGATGTTCCATATAGCATTAGTAGCTCTCCTTTTATTTGCGAAACGGTGGAAAAACTTAGTGTTTTTGTCACCTTCCATAAGCCAGGTTGCACGGCTCTTTAAGCGCCAAGTCTTTTCTTCAATGGCTAGCAGCTGCTGTTTTTTTTTCTCTAGTTCCCACAATCGAGCTCGCATGCTCCATGATAGGGGGAGGGATGACATACTTTTTGCTATGCGATCTTGTTCATTTTTTATTTCTTTTAATTCCCGACGATTGGACTGTTTTTTCTGATACTACCATTCTTTGACTTTTATCCTGAGATGATTCATCTTGTCCATCAATTTTTCCGAAAGGGAGCTCCTGGAACTTACATCGATGGCTTGCCATGCTTCCTGGATCATGTTATTGAAGGCTTTGTCCTCAAGCCATGTTCTGTTGAATTTGAAGGGATAGTTCGTCCCCAGTCGTTGTTCATTTAAATTAAGAGAAATCGGACGGTGACCCGAAATAAAAACAGGGAGGATAAAGGAGCTCGGGGACCCATATTTTCCAATCAAATTTTCATGCATAATAAACCTGTCCAATCTTTTTGCAATGAAAGCTTCTCCCAACCTTCCATTGTCCCAAGTAGGAGATATAGAATTTGGGCACACATCAACAAGGTTATGTTGTAACATTGCCTCTCGAATATTCTCACCAATCAGGTCAACCTTTTCCCCTTGCCCCAAATCTCATTGGGCCCCATGGTACAGTTAAGATCACTTGCTATGATAAGCGACTCGATTTCCATAATGCCTGATGAAAGGAAACCATTCCAATAAGATGCTCTCTCTTTATAGGGAGCATATACATTCAAAATGTGGAAACATTCTGCGCAGCCTCTCAGTTTTGCAATAACCATAATTCCTCCTAGGCATCGGAAAGTAGATGCAGAAATCCATTTCGAGTCCCATAATACCGCCAAGCCTCCCGAGAGGCTAGTCGCTTCAATAGCTGCCATATACCAGGTAGGCAACATGTGTTTAAAAAAAGAGATAGAGTCCTGTCTATCGTGCATGGTCTCCTGAATTAAGATGCTATAATAGGAAGACAGAAATAAGTCTTTTAGAGCAAGAAATTTCGGGTTAGCTCCAAGACCCCTTATATTGAAAGAAATAATGTTCATCATCTTGTATTCTTTTCGGGCAAGCATGCTCTAAGGGGCCCGAGTTCAGGAAGATTCGCAATAGGGATGTCAACCAAGGAGGAATCCATGAAGTTCAAATTTGAAATTCCCTTTTTCCCCCTGAAATGCCTACTTCCCCTGTTGTTTTTTCAGCGGACAGTGATATTTTTCGCCGAATTGGGGCTTATGGTGGGGGAGGATGGCATTCGAGGTTTATCAATGGTAAGAGGCATCAGATGAAGAGGCTCCCTTTGTAAGAGCAAATCCAGATCATTGACCAAGGAGTTTGTCGGGGATGGGATAGGAGATGGTGGGGAAGAAGTCGGGATCAAGGGGGCCTTCACTTTAGAGGATTTCTGGGAAATGATCGGGGAATGGTGAGCGATGAAGGGTGGGGATAGAATATGAGGAGCGTGGCCCGAGCGAGAGGGAGAAGAAGAGGACGACGGGATATTGATAAAATTTGCATTTTCCTTCGGGATGGGGGGAGGCGATAAGATGGGATATCCAGAGATGGTTTGGGGGGTGGTGGATGTGAGAAAATGACGTTTACATCTGAGGAGGATAAACGCCCCATCGAATTCGATCTCTGAATATGAAAGGAGGAAGATTTATGAGTCTTGGGGGATAGGAAAGGCCGAAAGAAGGACTCCCCCGGCCGGAACAGGGAGGAGGAAACATGGCGAGGAAGGGCCAGGGAAATCTTTGCAATAGGGGAAAGCATGTAAAAGGAAAGCATTTCTTCATCATCGGATTCAAACTGTGAGACCTTTTCTCGGAATTCCTGGACCACCCTGTGGTTCTTTTGTCTCATCTTTTCCTTTTTCTGCCGCGGACATTTATGCTTGAGGTGTCCCGTTTTATGACAGAGGGATCACCTGAAGGGGACTCCCCAGTAGTCGAGTCTTTGACAGGTCGATAAAATTCCCCAGGACAAATCAAGGTGTTCCGGAAACCCCCCCCCCCCATAATCTTTCTCTACCAGGATCCAAGTGACCCTTTTATCTTTTTCACCCATGCACCCAGGGTCGACGAAGACGAACTTCCCGATAGCATTTCCAATACTTGTTAAGGATTCTCTATTCCACAGTTCTATCGGGAGAGCTGGTAACTTCACCCACGAAAGTTTCCAGACAGAATAGAGGTCCTTCACTTTCAAAAAATGAAAGTTGTACCAGTCTTTCATTAAACAGACAATGGTAGGGGTATACCTTATGAGAGACCACCATTTTGTACCCAACCATTTTCTAATCTGGGCGTCGTTCATTTTGGGAAAATGTCATTTCCCTATAAGGGCTCGGGACTGCAAACTTTCTATATGGTTCTTTAGTTTGATCCCGTCTAAACAGACTACGGGCGGGGATGGAGTGATCTTGGTAGGACGCTGGTTGGTTTTCCGACGGGATTTAGAGGGGGAAGTAGCATCATGATCGGGAACCTGTAGAGAATTATGGAGATGGGCTGCCAGCTTGGAATGCCAGCAGGACGACTTGATCATTCCAAAATGAATAGCTTCTGCCTCCATGGCAGCTTTAACCAAAACAGACGAGTCAGACTCCGCGTGGAGCAAGTCCATCACATCAGCCAGTGGGAAGCCTCCAATTCACAGGGAAAACCAGATGAGGAGTAAATGAAACATCAGGGAAAAGGACAGATATTTCAAAAAGGCTAGATTTTCAAGCCGCCTCAGGATATAGCCGACATCCCAAAGTACAGTTCATCCAAACTGAGGGGGAAAAAGTCTAACAACAAATCCAGGAGAATATAGAAAGTAGAAGGGATCTGTGAAACAGGCCAAAAAATCTTGTAGTAGTGGTGTTTGAATCATATTTTTTTATGGTGGAAAATGATTTAGCACCATCAAAAGTTTCTAGAGCATTTAGTATTTTGAAGTTTAACAATTGTAACTTGAATGCCTGATTTTTCCAAAATCTTGTCTGAATTTCCATGATTTTCAAGACAAATTTGCAAATTGATTAAAGTGTGGCTTAAAATTCATATTCAATAGTTAAAAACATATTTTTCTTTAAAAAAATAAAAGATATACTTTATAAATAATACTTTGATTAGAAATCCTTAAGCTTTCAAATACTTGCTTTAGACGAAGTACTTTGTCTATTTTACAAGTAATCAAAAAGGAAATATTATTTTCTTATAGTATTTTTAATATGAATGGAAAGACATTTTTTTTTAAATTCATACACATTTTCAAATATCAAATACACAATTTTCAATATACAAAAAAAAGTTGTATAAAATATTTATCAAGTAGCGACTTATAGTATTAACATCATCTTTTATAAATCAATTCAACTATGATGTAACTGCTAAATACCTTTCTCATTTTACAATATCAAACCGGCTACATACCTTTCCCAATTTACATTTACCATATAAAATTTGAAAAAAAACTCACTTAAATAATATTATATAAACCTTAAATGAAAATTAATAGTAATAATATAAGATATATGAGAAGGATATTTCCAAAATATATATTTCTTACTAATCTTAAATATGTCACTTTATGCATGAATGCAATTGGGTGGTAGAAAGGGTGTGAATGAATTACACATCTCCTTGCTAATCAATTTGCGATAATTAACTCCATGGTTGATTCAACTAGACCTATAACCTTTTCATGGGTGTCTTTCTCTCACTAACAAAGCCTTTTATGTATATGCCTCAAATAAGAGCCACTCCATTTTCATGTACATGCAACAAACAAGATCCACTCCATGTGAAGTGTTTTTTTAGAACATTGGTAAGAAAAGTTGTTGTTGAGGGAGATACCCTCCTTTTCTTATCAATAGGACCTTTCACATAAAACACCCGTAAGGAAGACCATAATTAAGGGAGCTTCCTACCCTCACCCTATAGGTGGTTCCTAAGGACACCATGTATGGGTTGGTCATGGAGAGGCCACCCTCTATAACTTAGAGATGGGAGATGAAAAATGCCTCATGAGAATTGGTTCACCTTGTCATGCACCTCCTTTAAATAGCTTAAGCTATCATGTTAGTGTTCTTAAGTGACTTTTATTATGGTAACTTTTGTTGGTTGTGCTTTTGATCCAGGATGATCTAAAGAAACAAATGGTTGTAAGGCTTGGCACCTGCAAGCTAATTTGACAATTAAATAAGATTAGAAAAACCATGAAAATAAATTCTAATATGAGAGAGAGAATTAAATTAAAAGAAAAATAATAAAGGGGAGAAGAGGCTAAGGAACGAGAAATGAACGGCCATACATATTGGCCTCCCCATTACCCTAAACCTAAATGTTATCTTTTCGAGTCTTCATTCTCAAAAGGTAGTTTGGAAAAGGAGATTAGGAGGCATAAAGAGCCATGAAAGTATTGTAACTAGAGATTGTTGAAATATAATGAGTATCCATTTGAAGTTGGTTTTTTAATTTGGATTTCTAAGGTAAAGGTGGTGTTTAATGTGTCTTTAATTTCTCTGAAGTTTTAGGTAATTATGCTATGTGTACACATGTTCTAGTCATAATTTTAATGGTTGTTAGTGAATAGTGGGAGTGTAAATGAGAGGGATATATAATCAAACTTGTGGATATTCTGCATTATTAGTTTTCATTGTCTAATTGTGTATAACAACTATATTACTATCATTGTAGGGTGCATTTCAAGCCTTGGAGATCAATGGTTTCCATCTCAGAGTCATTGCACCTCTATAGGAGTTCTTAATTTGGTTCAATTGTTGAGTAAAATTCTCTTTCCCATAGGTTCAGATCTCCCTCACAAAATGAAATTTCACTTTCATTGGTCAGTTTCCCACTCAGTGGATTTCACATTGGGCTATGTCATTTTCATTTTTCTGGCCATCTTTACATTGGCTTAGGTCAAAGTAATTCCTCCCTAGGTTGATTTTTCACTGGCTTGGTTGATTTAATCCTTGCTTAAGTTGAATTCAACTCTCCTTAGGTCATTTTAATCCCTATTTGGTCAATTAAACTCATCACCTAGTTGACATCCATGATGCTTAGTCGATTGGATTTCCTCTTTGGTTGACTTTTTAATAGCTTGGTGAACTTCCCTTCATCTTGGCCAATTCTGTTGATTGAGTCAACTTGTTTTACTTCCCAGAAATAGATGAAAATGCAACTCTATATATTTTCCTAGTGAAATCCCCTTTCTCTTAATAAAATAATAAATTTCATCAGCTATGTGTTTTCATATAAATTTCATCAGCTATATGCTTTCATATAGCTGATATAATTTGTGTACAGGAATTAGCGTAATAGATCCATAGCCTTTTGTCATCAATTATAACATGGGCTTTATTAAATATAGTGCAGCAACAGAACAAAAGAAAAGTGCTTCATTGTTGTTGGATAAATGAATGAACGGAAGGTTTAATTTAGTTAATTAATTAATTAGATTCATAATCACCCATGGGAGGTGTAAAAATCTTAGGTTTGTCACTCGTCCTCCTTTTATTATGATTTTGGCTTATAGTGGAATTCGCTAGGAGATCCCATTTTTAGTGATCATGGTGCCCAACCTTTTGGCACATTTGAGTATATGAGTGGGAAAGTTTATTTTAAAGGGGCTACCCGCTTTCCTGAGCCTAACCACTCTAATAGAATGCAACAAACTATAACATGAAATATGTGTGGTTTGAAAAGGATGATGTCATATGTCCACATTTTATTATGTTCTAATGGAGCTGCTCCTATTACCTCCTTAACCATGGTATCATTGTGACCTTTGGACTAAAGTTTGTTGACTACATGAAGGGCAACCACCATTACATTGTAATATAACCGTTAAGGGTGAGATACATCATTAACAATATCACGCGGAGCGCCCTTTGAATTAAAGATATATTATTTGGACGAGTGTGCGACCGGAGGGAAAATGCATGTAAGCCAAAGATGGAGCCATCATCTTCATTGAATTAGAACGTAGTAGTCTATAATGCGACTTTTTGAAAGCCTTTCTGGCGGATTTTTCCGGTCAAAATCCGGCAGCAATTCACTGGAATCCCAAGTTTGATAGCTAGTTTCTGCACAATCAATGGCTCCCAGGGGTTTTCCAGGGCGCTGAATCCAAATATGCAGTTAAAAAACCATTTTAACTGCTAAAAATCAAGATTTAACCTCATTTCTTCCGCCGGATTCCGTTACCGGAATCTCCAAAAAATCGCATTATAGACAACTCCAATTAGAACAACTATATTTGTTGCAGTCATAATTTGTTGAATATTTAAAGCTGGAAGTCATCACAATTCCAGAGATTAAGCATGGCTTAAGAATGACAGAAATGTTGCATAAATAAGAATGGGTAGGGTCATAGTTTTATAGATTTAATGTAAGTTATCTCAAAGGGTAATTTCAAAAGACCATCAAAACTCAAAAATCAAACCATCCATTCAGCTCAGCTCCAGCTTTAAACAGTTTTGGGTTGCCTCCTCAAGTGGCTCTTCATACCGGCTTCCTGATTACGTCACATCTTCTATGTATGAGAAGGTAACCCCCTCGCAATTGGCAACACAACTGCATTGATGGCCATTTAATCAAACAACCTTTTTTCCGCCATGTGAATGGTATTTAATTATTTTTATTTTATTTTTCAAGGCGCTAGGCATGGTCGTTCATACCTTGATTTGATTTGCCCCTTCTCAAACTCCAACCTATCCCTTCTCCTCGGGTCATGAATGATTAAATGGATTGAGAATTTATGAGGCTCCATGTAATTTTAATCAATTGAATCCAATTCATTAGAATTACAATTAATTATGATCTCTCATAATTACAATTAATTATGATATCTCATAATTACAATTAATTAAACATAATTTATTATGATTAAACTAATTTAGGATTAATTTGGATGCTCAATGATTTCAATTAATTATTAATTAGTGTTCATCTAAGTATAGAAAACATGATTAATATTTTGAAAACATATTTACACAACTTGGTATGAAGATCAAAATAAGGATGGATTTTATCAATAATGATATTTATTATGTTAAGATGAAGGTTTCACCGACAATTAGATATTGCATTGAGATGCTCAGTTACATGAAAATGTTTATAAAGATCATAGTAACATAGGGGTGTTACTAATCCCAACCCCTTAAAGAAGCATTGTCCGCGACATTCTAACAAAACAAAAAATGATAATAAAACAAAATTTGAGCTTTATAGAAACAACTCTTTTACATCTATTACGTATTAAACAAAAATGGGTACAATGCTTTCATATGATTTGTATTCTCCCAAGTTGCCTCATTGGGTCCAAAGTGATTCCATTGGACCTTGACATGATTTACTACTCAGTTATGGAGCACGATCTTCCTCTGGTCCAAGATACACAAAGGTTCGGGTTGGAACTCTCCCTCGACATCCATCTGTATCATAGACTATTTGATGACATGATTAGAATTTCGCACATACTTTTTCAATAAGGATATGTGGAATACATCATGTGCTTTTATGGTGGAAGGCAAGGCTAATCTATAAGCCACTGGTCCCACTCACTCCAAAATATGAAAAGGTCTACAAAACCTGGGTGCCAACTTAGAACAAGACCCCATTTTCAATGATATCCTCATTATTCTAATTCAAAGATACACATGATACCCCACTTGACATTCCCTATGTATTTTCTATTGATCTACATAACTATTTTGTCTGTTATGTGTTTCCTTCAACTTCTGTGTGATACTAATAACTTCTTGTTCGATGTCCTTTATCATATCTGACCCAAAACTTACCTTGACTATTGGGTCATCCCAGCTAATGGGTGTATTACACCTCCTTCTATACATAACATCAAAGGGGCTCACCTTCAATGATTCTCAATAGTCATTTTTATATGAAAACTCAACTAAGGGAAGGTATTCCTCCCACCTCTTCAACTAGTGCATGACATGCATTCTCAACATGTCCTCCAACACCATGTTCACTCTCAATTTTCCCATACGTCTATAAATGGTATGTTGTACTGAAGGCCAACCGAGTCCAAAATCTACCAAATAACACTTTCAAAAAGTTGGAGGTGAACTTGGTGATGAGCTCCAGGCAAAGGCATCCAAATGCTCTTTTAGCATGTCACATAACTCCTTTTCTTGATATGTAGAGAGAGGGGTTGATTTTCAATGTTATTTCTAGACCAAATTATATCATCTTGACATGAGTAGGACTTGAGTCAGCTAGGCACAAATCAATCGAAGGGTTATCTTCAACTTTCTTTACTAACTCCTCAAGAGGCATGGTGTTGGGGGGATGATTATGGAGGATTTGATCAATCAGGTTGCCTTCATCAGGTTTCCCCCCTCCTATAGTAGCATCTAGGGTACAGATTGGGTAAGAGGTGGCAGAGTAGACTTTATCTTCCTCCTCCTCTTCCAACCATAAAGGTAATTCGTGCTCTAGAGATGGTTGAGCAGGAGGGTATAAAACCAATTGTTTGGACAAATGCCCATTTTTAATAGTCATATTCCCAGCCCTGCAACTTATGTAAGCATAAACAGTGGCTAACCATGGCCTTCCAAGGATGAGAGGATAACCATTGAACTTGGTCTTAGGTTGGAGAACTAATAAGTCAATAGGTTATTCCAAGGAATCAATGGAGACCACCACATCCTCAACAACTCCCTCAGGAGCTACTGTGGATCTATCTGCAAGATGCAATACTATTGTGATCTTCCGTAATGATCCTTAGAGATTCAGTTTAAGCATAGTCTCCTTAGTCATCACATTGATGGCAACCCCAATATCAATCAAGGTATGGGGGACAATGATACCATCGATGTGCACATCTACCACATGACTTCTAGGATCTAGATACTTCGGGAAAATCAATCACCCCATCATTAAGTGAGACATATGTCCAATGACATTAATGGTAGGGGTGTCTTTCTTTCACCTCCCAGGATGTTTGAATCATTTCTCCTTGATTAACTTGTTGTAGATGGGGACAT
>APFE030941342.1:2857-71343 GCA_000404065.3 Pinus taeda
AATCATGCACAAAACCATAGGTGGGTCCGCCCAACCTAACATAGGGTCCAAAACCAAAATTTTCCGGGGTGCTGCCCCTGACCCCATAAAGTGGGGTTACGGGTACCCCTCAAACCCCCTGTTAACTATGTGGAAACAATATAACACAACCCAACAAAAAACCAATAGCTGAAACAAATCAGACTACAATTAATTTGATTGTTTCTCCATAAGAACCTATCAACAACATTGTTGTTACACAAAAACCAGCAACTGAGATAGAGCAACAGGAGGAGAAAGGGGACAAATAAGAGATTGTTGAGTTTGAGGCTATAAAAACATTAGAAATAGTCAAGCTAAAATATGAAGAAATATTGAGAACAACATCTTTGCTTAGGGAAGTATAAAATTTAGTAGTCTTCCTTAAAGACGAAGTTATTTTTTAAAAACAACAAGAGGAGATGGTCAACAATCGTAAAAGGAATGGGATGAAAAGTTAAGAATTCAAGATTTTGTGAGGATTCAAAGAGAGAGGAGCAGGCAATAATACAAGTGAATGAATTTCTAGAAGAGGTGTAGCTACTACATAGAGAGAAGGAATTTATGTATGGGATTATTGATGGTTTACTAAGATACACACTTTCTACTCCATATTATCCTTTATATTTATAGGAAAAATGTTTTATCTTTCAATTGACAACCCTTAAGGAGAAACGGTCATATAATACATGGAAATTTCAAGCTTTATTGGAAACTTTTCAGAGTGTTAATTTCTCAGAACAACATTTGTTGTGTTAGCACCTAAATCCACCTTAGGCTGAAGGAAGACAAAATTCAGGGTAACCACAAACCAAGCTGAGTCTGGTAGCTAGCCCTACCAGAACAGGGAGGGCTCTCTCCGAGTCACACTCAGTGAATAGATAAACGAAATGGCCTGAGATGACTTACAGTGGAATATTTGTCTCAGGCTAGTAAGTGAATATGGATACAAGAAGTGATTTTTATGAATGATTGTGTTTCTGGGATGGTATGGGACCAATGGACCTCAATGAACAGAGAACTTAATACAAAGGCATAGATTATTTTGTGAGGCAAGATAGGTGGAAAGCCTAGCAATTTAGTTTGAAAGCAATGTGGAATGGAGAGATTGCTTAGGAGGGTGAAAAGGGCATGGTCAACATGAATCCTTTTCAACATAAGAAGAACACTGAACATGAAATTTTCCCACAAACAGAGCAATAAAATTGAATTCTACCTTATCTAACTCAGAAACTTTCACTGGAAATGAATATGAAATGAATTATGAAACATAAAAAGATACATATGAAACATAAGAGACACATTTTCTACACTCACAACCACATGAATCTCATGAAACAAAGTCGTTTCCTTTCATTAATCCTCTGTAAAAAATATACAATGAAGAAACAGAGTTTCTTTCCCACAGTCTCCCAGAAGTTACAAGCCAACCAACCCTTTGCAAATGGCTTTCATACAATATATAGAATGTTCCATGAAGAGATAGAATTCCCAAGGGTTGGGGAGTTACTAAAATCATTACAAAATGAAGGTGGAGAGCCAAACGTCAACTACAGGTGCAGCGCCACAAACATGACAAATGGCTTGGGTGACCCTTTGCCTTCCTTTGCCACTTGGATAGATGCCCATCTAGATTGAAAATAATTTAAATGCCACCTTTGGTGTCGAAAAAGTGAAGTGTAGATGAGAGGGCCCACTTATGAAAAGTCGTGAAGCGAAATTTCGCGAAACAGAGGCAATTTGGGCCTTTTTTCCTATATGCACTGCGCCATTTTCTATATGCACCACACCACTTTGAGGCCAGTTTTGAGGCACTTGTGGGAGTCCAAAATGTGCCCAAGTGTACTTGTTGGAAATCCTATCTGGTCTACTTTCCAACCCAAGTGGAATCTTTGAATTTAGAGCTCATTTGCCCCTCCAAATCTTCATTCTCCCAAGACTGCTTCCTATGTGTCAAAATAGGGGTAGTGAGGCCATTTTTTGGGTGTTTTTGACATCTTGGAAACTCAAATCATGCCCAAATTTCTTGCCTGAGTGCCAGTAGTCGTGATTTTGCATTCTGAATCCAAAAATGCAAACCATTTCTCATTTGGAGCTCCCAATCCTACGCGTCCACCAGTGGCGCGGCGTGTATAGAGAAAAAACCTGTGTTTGTGCCAAAAAATTTCCATGTGACCAAAATTGTCCCAAATTTCTTGAAATTTGAGCTGGAGGTTCTCTAAGAGGCACTATGCTGGGCCACAGAAGCTTTGGCCAAGATTCAAAGCCAATATTTCTCTTTTTCCTCTTTTGTTGCTCTGCTCAATTTGGCCTTCAAGCTCCTTATCTGGGCCTTGGCTCTCATGTTCCGTGCCCTGTAACGACAAGCCATCCTCCTCAGTATGCTTTTGTCTCTATTGGCCTTCCCCAGTAGTCTCTCTAGTTGGATATTGACCCGCTCTAACCAAGGCTCACGGTCGTTGTTGATCTCTTGCTCCAAGGTAGTGAGCTCAATCCTCCTTTGCTGGGCAGCTTGTCGATTCTCACGGATGCTTTGTAGCTCCATGATTGCCTGCTATTCCTCAAGCTACTTGTTCCTCTACTCCAGATACTTGATGATCCTTCTGGCCCTCTCCACATTGAGTATCAAGTCTTGGATCTCCGTGTCCTGCTCCTGAATGGTCATCCTAATTTGGGCATTTTCTGCTTCTGCCTCATCATCCTGAATGAGGATGACATCGGTCTCCTGTACACCTGATGGCCCCTCATCATGCATGGGATTATTGCCCTTGTCTAGTACCTGTGTCATTGATATCGGAAGCGAGGCCCCTTCCACCATGGGTGGAGATAATACTCGCTTTGCTGCTGCAAACAAGTGCCTACTGCCTCTTTGATATGTAACAAAAATGGGCATGGTAGTGGTCTCATGGCACTCATACTGATGAGAAGGACCACCCATCTCCTGCTATGGCTCTGATAGTACCTGTGATGTGCTGAAGAAATCACGAGAGATGAAGTCCTCCCAATCAATGCCCTGTAATCCCAACTGATGATCTACCAAAATCCGGATGAGAGCAAAGTGGTACACACTGTTAAGCTGCTGCTGAGGGGTCTTATGCAGCATGAAGGTGTTCATCCTCTCTATGTTCCTACATATGAAAAACAGGAGGTTCATCATCCTCACCCTGGTAAAGTGCATGAGCAACCGGATGTGATAGGCATATAGTCGAGAGAACCTCCCCTCACAGCTAAAGTATTTCATGATCAATCTCATGAGTGGAGCATACTCATCTTTCAAGTATCTGAAGGGAAAGACTCTTGTGAGTTGACTCAAGAATCTGGCCTTGATGTAAGGCTCATAGTGTTGCCTATCCACCTTCTTCTTGTTATGCCACTATTCTCCAACATTTGGGATACCTGTTGCCACTGATATAGCTTCAGGTGTCAATGTGAAAGTGACCCCGGCCAGGATAGACTGACCTCCATGTAGATGAAGCACAAATAGATAGGCCAACTCATGATGAACTCTAACATTTGCCACCCTTTGACAAAATTCAAAACATGCTAGGTGCTGGAAACATGACATGGCAAGAGGGCATGCTTGTAATTCAGTGAGGGTAGTGGGCTCATCCCTGACATGTTTGCCACTCTTCTGGTGTCTCCTAGGAGCCTGCTCTTTTGAGGATGAGTCACTTTGTGTCTCCATCTCATACTCTGATGAATGTTGTGATGTCATGACTGCAGTGTGGACTATGATTACGCTGCCCTTTGGTGATGGTGTGAGGCCGGGTGCCTTTGTAATATCTGTTACCAAGGGGAACAATGAAACAGGGAGTATTAGGATGGGAGTAATGTAATGGGAATGGGGTTATAAGGAGAAAATTGTATAGGGATATGGGAGGAGTTTGGGTATTTTGATAGGGTAGGGTTTAGGGTTTTAACAAGGCAGGGTTTGGGGTATTATATTGACCAAACAATGGAGGGATGGGGGAGAGGGTTTGGTAGTAGTTTAGGGCAGGGATTTTAGGAAAAATGAGGAAGGGGGGATGGGAAAAATGGTAGGTGAGGGGAAAATGATGGGTAGAATGGAACCTTGGCACTACAACACACTTTAGCAACCCTAGACATCATGGTTTTTTGGTGATTTCTTATGGTTGATTTCATTGAATTTGGTTGCATTCAAACATCTCTATAAACACCATATCATTAATAAAATTTGATGAGAAAGTGATGTTATAAAGCCTACCTTTCAATTTGATAAGCTTCACAAAAACTTTGAAGTGGTTGGGCACTTGTTTCGGCCCTTGGTCTATGTTCGCCACGTGCAAAGCCTAGTGCACCATGCCCTGGGTATGCGCCACGCCTGGTGAAGATTTGAACTGCGGGAAGGCTCTGTGTGCATCGCACCCTCTGTGTGTGCCGCGCCCCTAAGTATGTGCGCCGCGCCCTCTAAAACCACCTCCAACTCACTCAAACACTCACGATTTCACACTCACACCTTTTGCAACATTTCTCTAGGGCTTGGACTAGCACAATGCCTTTGGTTTTGATGAAAACCTGTATATATAGCCTTGGAAGAGATGGGTTAAATTTTTGCTTCCTTGAAAACCCATTTTTCTAATGTTGTGTTTTGACACTTTTTCACAGACTTTAAAACACACTAATTTTCACTTTCCCTTTGAAATTTTAGCTTAAATGATGAAATTTTCAGTACTCATTGCAGGGATTGCATGACAGGACATTTGGCCACGGAAACCATGGCTGCATTTGAAGAAATCAACTGGCGACTTTTTTGAAAATTTTGTCATAAATGACACTGTTTGACTTTTCTTCAAAACAGAGTTTTGAAGAAGAGTCGAAGTCTATCCACGTGACGATGAAGCTCTCTGAATCATAACTGTGTAAGGGCCTCACTCTGGCCTGCATGGCTTTACTAGACATGTTCAAAGACCAAATTGATGAATTCCTAGACCTAAACATTGAAAATGACTTTTGTCCTTTAAAGGACCAGACCTTGATTGTCATGGACTTTGATGATTATTGACAAAAGACCTGAGCCAGCAGGAGCGAGACATGAGGGGTAATGACTAGCATGACCTTCTCCGCCAGATTATGGCATGCCTCTAGCGAAATGCAGCTGGGTGAATGGAGTGGGACACCTAAACATGAAATGCATAAAGAGTTTTGATCTCTGACGGAGGACTGACCAGACCAACTCTAACATGTTGTGTGAATTATATTTGCATGGCCTTACTTTATTTGGAGATAAATATTTCAATTTGACACCTTATGTGGGGGGTGATCATTTGAGGACTTTTTTAAATTAGAAAGTTGTGTATGACATTGTAACATCCAATGAGGTACAACTAAAGTTGTGCATCAGAAATGATCATGGCTCTATTGATGTTATCTCAAGGGAACACAATCAGATATTGAAAATTCCAACCTCCGAAGCATTGGTAATGGAATATTAGGGTTTATTTTTACAAATATGTCTTATGAATATTCAATGGATAAGAGCTAACTCATTAGAAGGAAGTAAGTTAAGGTGGAATATTTTTCGACGGGAACTCAGGGAAGACGATCCCCATTGTCATCAAAATTTTATACAAGCCCTTTCTAGAGTTCCTTAGTATGTGGATTTCATTAAGAGGAATGACCCAGGATGGATTGGACTCATATTAAGTTCCTTTTGTATGGATTCCAACATATCAGTATCAGCACCCATATCACTTTACTGATAAATTATGGGAAATGGAGTTGGTCCTTTCTTGAGGTTACAGGGGCAGATCAAAGGACACTACAGATTCCTATGATTTCTCAAAACTACACTCTTAGCATGTTAGTAACCAGTAACAAGGGTTTGCACGAGGACATGCATATGCTTAAGCTTGGGGGAGATGTTGGGCCATGGAATTGTTGCGTTTCTACATTCACTTTCTTATTTCCTTTCCTCCCTTTTTGACCAACAAGACCACATTTTACCACTGTAACAACCATTATTTATCTCAGTATTTCCTTTTCTCAACGTCACCTTCTTAGTCTATTTTTCTTATAATTTGGCATTGGAACTACTATCTTGGGTCAATTTTATTATTAAAAACTGATAATATGGATTGTTCCATATTTAAGTGGTCTCTTGAAGTTGTTGTTACAGGATTACACTTCTCCATTACCTTTATTAATTTGCACAAAGGCTCTAAGAAATGTTGTTGATAAACAAACATTTTACCTTGTGCATGTTGTCTTTTTCTCACATGGACCGAATATGGAGTGCATCAAGTCAAATTCAATTCAACTACTAGGAGATATTCATGGAGCATTCAAATAATTTAGATAATATTTTCTAGAGAGCATTCTACCCATGGGGGAATTGAAGGAACTCAGATAGATAGGATTGAAAGGAAGGGGAAAGCACTAAGCTTTGTAATCCAGATGTTTTAGTAATGAAAATTTCAAACTTATGGCATCATATCTTTATCTGAGTATTATGTGTGCATTTTAGCACACCAACCTCTATTGAGGAGGAAGGGCACTCCTTCTTTGCATGGATCACTGGTTAAATAGAATATACTAATTATTTGTATTAATTTTTCTTAGCTATGTGATTCTTCTTACTATGATTTTTATTTATTAATCATTAATTGCAGAAGAGTTCTTTTTCATGGTGTGACAACATAAGTCTTGGACAGGTCCCTCTTAATGTAGCAGCATGTTATTTAATTTCTTGTTACAAATTGGATTGAACTTTCTTTGAGTGTGTGTGTGTTCAACATTTGATTGGGTGATCAAGGGTTACATGAGTGTTTTTTATGGATAAGAGAGGTTGTGTAACAAAGTGATTTATTTTGTGACCATGTGACTCTTTTCTAATTATCTTAAAGAGTGTAACATCTTGAATTTTTGTTGAGAGTGAGTTTTGCAACAACCTTGGTTTGAGATTCATTATGCTAGTTATCATTTCTCTTTCATAGACTTTGTGTGATAATATTTAAAGTTAAGCCTTCCCAGATTGATAATTAATGTGAGAGTGGAATTGTTGCTCTAGTTTAAAGGAACAATTATTTCACCCGGCAGTTAGTGTGAAAGTTATTTAATTCCTATTATAGTTTGATGGTGTATTCATTTCATTTGAATGTGTGTTTTAGCATTTGTTGAGAGAATGGCTTACATGAGTTCTCTTCCTTTCTAAATAAGAGTGACAATGTGATAGACTGGTTTTATTCTACATTATGTGTTTATTTCTTAAAAGTGTGAGCAAGATTTGATTGTAACAACCAGAGTGTTGAGTTGTTGAGAGTGTGATTATAATGGTTGAGTTTGATATTCATTAGTTGTAGTCATTATTTTCCCTTGCATATGTTTTTGTAATATCCTTGCAATAACAAAACCTACCCAGATTGACAATTAATGTGAAGAGGTATAAATATTTCTCTGAATTAAAAGGAAAATTGTTTTTCCCAACAACAAGCTGAAGAAAAAACCTATACACAACTTTGACATAATGCAAGTTGAAGCAAAACTTGGAATGTTGTATGAAATTTGAAGCATAACTATTTAAGGGTCAAAGTAAACATATAATAATTCAAACATGTGTAAATCAATTAAATAAATAGTCTACAATTTGAATAAATTAGATTGGCCAATAAATGAAGTCAAGGCATGCATTTTAGTGGAGCAAGGTACTTTTGGCCTGCTTCATAAAAATGCATGCCCAACCTTCATTTCAAGTCCAAATTGAATTATTCAACTTGGAGAGTACTTTTTTACTCATATGTAACATTAATACAATTAAATATTTTTAAATTTTTACCCTTCCTTTGATATGGTGGGAAACATTCCACTGTTTACCCTAGGAGCATTCCATTTATCCTATCATGTTCCAACAATCTTCCAACCAATTTTACAATTAGAACGTACAATTTTTTCTATTGGCTAAAAAAAAGGCTATATTGCCTCTAATTTATGTTGCAAGAAATGGAGCATTTACATATGAAAAGAAAAATATCCAACTAACTTATTTAAATTCAAATATTGATATCTCGTTCTCCATCTAGATAACAAATTTGGTCCACCTTTTGTTTTGTAACATGTCATTTTTGAAATTTAAATGTTGACAAGTGAAATTAAATCATTCAATCAAACCATGTGTATAGTGAGGTGGAAAATAGTAGAATGCACAATTTGCAACTGAAATCACTCAGAAAGAAAGAAGAATGAGGGTATGGTGGCCATTTTTTTGAGTTGTTTAGAATTGGTTTAAAAACTAAGAAATTGTCATATTTGTCAAATAAATTGCAAGAAAATGACACATAATATGAGGAATGTGAAAGAGGTTTTTGTCAAAAATTCATATATCTTCATCACTATGGGCTTATTTCGAATTATGTCTTCAACGGGCATTTTTATAAGCCCATTTTTGTACATTTGCACTATGTTCTTAAAATAACAATTCAAGAACTTAATTCACTAGTTTTGAATTTTGACCAAGAGAATTACAAATTGTGCACAAGTATAAATAAATCATTCATTCAAATATGATCATACAATATTTGTATGCATTTTTATTTTTATGGCTTGCATTTTAAAGCAAATGCCCATCATAGTAAAAATTGTTAAAAGTGCACTTTTCATACATCTGTTGTGAGCAGATGAGGGAAGGTTATAAAAGTCCAATAGAGGAATGTTCTTTCCCAATATGTGTACCTATCCCATTCCTAAATCCATTTACTATAATAATTTGATAATAGAGGTTTGCTTTCATTTTTATTAAACTAAGGGGACATCTCATGAATACATGACAACCCTTAGGTGTTTTTGCTCAATAGGCTATTTTTTAGCCCAGACTGACAAATTAGGTGTATAGTGAGGTGGAATATAACACATCATTTCCAACTAAATCACTCAAAAAGAAGGAAGAATGAGGGTATGGCAAGCATTTTTATGAGTTGGGTAAAATTGGGTTAAAAACTAGAAAAAAAAATGTCATTTTGTCGAATCAATTGCAAGAAACAGACACAGAATCTGAGGAATGTGAAAGAGGTTTTTGTCACAAATGCATATATATTGAGCCCCATAGGCTTATTTTCAATTAATGACATATGTACAGTCCTTTTTGGGCATTTCTCTAAGCCAAGTTTTGTACATTTGCACTATGTTCTTGATAGAACAATTCAAGAACTTAAGTCATCATTTTACTATTTTGACTATGAGACTTACAAAATGTGCACAAGTGTAAATAAATCATTCATTCAAATATGATCGTAGAATCATTGCATGTGTTTGTATGTTTATGGCTTGCATTTTACACCAAAACTATCGCATAGTAAAAATTATTAAAAGTGCACTCTTCCTAGATTTAATGTTGATTATAAAGCTTATTATATAAAAGTTAAAACGTAAAGTTTATTAAATATAAAGGTTATACTATAAAGTTTATTATTCATATAAATGTCTAAAAACCTAGTTTGTTTGCATCCTCTATGTGCATCCTGATATGAATCTTGAACTTCCATCCTCTCTGTGTGCCACATGCATCATCTACGTGCATCCTCAGTGTGCATCCTAAAATTGCACCCTCAAGTTCCATCCTCAATATGCATTCTCAATGTGCATTCAACTCTTATTCAAAAACATCGTTGACCATGGAAACAGGGGCCTGCTCTGCAATGCCATCAGCTGACAAACATGGATTCCAACTTGAGAGTTTCTCAATGAAAAAGTTCCAAGAGAGTGTTGATCAATGGAATGATAGAAAAAAGTGGCCAGAATATATGTTTGATATAATTTTAAGAGAAGAAGTGCATCAATTTGTTTTTGGAGAATTTAATTTCAAAATTAAAGAGATAGATGCAACTATTTTTAATTATGATCGTGAGTCAAAGGAATTGGTAATTTTTGGGCATAAGGTTTATTTGGTCCCCGATTTAGTTGCCAGAGCAACTAATATACCACGCAAGGGAAGAGTAATTTTGGACCACTTGAAAACCCCCGGGGTAGAAAAGATTGAGATGGCCAACAAAATTTGTGAAAAAAAAAAAATTGTTCCCGTAAATGGTTTAAAAATGGAATATGTTCCCCTAGGATTATACAAAACCTTGATTCATATCAGCCTTGGGACTATTTTGAATCACCACAAGAAAGATATTTCTATTGAATGCACGAACTTGGGAATACACGAGGTTGAATACTTAGCCATAGATGTACCTTTTCTATTGGATAAGAAATTGCACCACGAATTGCAGGAAAGTAGAGATAAGAAGGTCAATTTCAGCTACCCGGGTACACTGTAAAAAATTATTGACCTATATTGACCCAATGCAATGTGATCAAGTAGTCCTAAACAAACATACAATATGATGTGTAAAGTGCAAGAATAAAATGACAAAATACCTCAACATTTTCCAGAGAAGAATGTGGAAGTGGTTGCTCCTGCTACCACTTCACAATTACATGAAGACTTTCTGGAGGAAAATATGGAAAATGTGGGAAGTGACATTAATCAAGAGAGCCTTGATGGAATTGTTGTTGTTTCAGTTTTGGCGGGCTTAAATACATGCCAAGATGTAGATATGTTTCAGAGAATTGTCAACACTCGTGAAGAATCTATTGATGATGGTATTTCTACTTCTTCAAAGGGTCAAGATGATTCTTGTATAAAGATTTGTGAACTGTGTCTGACTAAGGATAATCAAATTATTGAACTTATGTAGCAAGTTTTAGATTTAGAGAAACCCAAAGAGTCATTATCTTCTCCACATGTTCACGATGATTCCTCAAATAAGAGTTGTGAAATATACATGAATAAGGATCAACAGGTGTATCATTTGAAGAACGAAGTTTCAAGCTTGGATAAATTTCTAATGGATAGTGAATAGAGGCAAAGGTACCTAGAGACAAGTACAAAACATATATTGAAGAGTTGAAAGATAAAAAATGTAAATTTGTAGATGATGGAATTAAGGAGCTTAATGCTTTAAAATAAAAGTATAGGGTTGAAATGATTAAATATGTAGCCAAGATACTGGAGATTAAAAATGAGTTTAAAAATAGGCCTGAGGTTCTCAATATACCACCTCTACAAACCTACATTCCACCTGCAATAAAACTTATGCAAGAAGTGAAGGAGAAAGAGCAATATCTTCATACTTTAAAGGTTGAGTTTCAAAAGAAAATCGGTAAATTGGTTACTAAACACGGAGAGGAGATAAAAAATTATGAAGAGTGAGATTGAAAATAAAGATGAAGCATTGAAAGATGGTAAGAAATTGAAGGCCTTGTTAAATTTTGAGCACTCATTAAGTGTGTGAGAGAATAGCTTGAATTGAGCTATTCAAGCAGTAGATACTAAAAAAATAAACATAAAGATATCTTGCTTAAGTATGATTGGGCCTTTGAGAACGATAGATCTCATTGTTTAAACTTGTTGCAGCAATGGATATTGGAGGTGATGTGTTTGACACATCAACAATGAAGGAATCACTCAAGAACAAGCTAATTGTGAAAGAAGTGCATATTAAGGAGCTTAAATATAATTATTGGACAAGAAAGCAATAAAACATTTAGGATGCCAAAGTGAGATATAATATTTGAAATCCCAAATTCATGCTTTGTAGAATAATCCCATAGCTCTTACACTTTCAATTTTGTAGATTTTAGATAAA
The DNA here is from genome assembly GCA_000404065.3 of Pinus taeda. NCBI lineage: Eukaryota > Viridiplantae > Streptophyta > Pinopsida > Pinales > Pinaceae > Pinus > Pinus taeda. Next base: position 14,518 of record APFE030941342.1, read on the forward strand.
TGAGATTTGAAGTTTGAATTGTCTCAAGTTAAAGGTGAGCTAAGACATGTGAAGGATACTATTCAAGAAAAATATAAATAACACTTTGAAAAGTACAAAAAAAATGTGGAGCTTTTGAAGAAGCACACTGCTAAAAAAAAATTACAAAACTGCATGATACAGTATAAAAGTAGAGTGAAGGAGTTGGAAGATAAATTACATGTAGGTGTTGAAACTTCAAAAGAACCAAAGGCTTCTACACAAGGAAAGAGAATTTATACTGCATTATATTCTTGTGAAGAGGAGGGCTTGCAGAAACCTCCTGTTAGTTCCAGTCTTCGCAGCCTGTCACCAAGGATCAACATGAGCTCTTACTATGTCTAGTTTTGTTAGATGTTTTGCACATGATGTTCAGCAAAAAAACATGTCACAAGTGTGTCCATCAGAAGAAGCTCAAAAAAATATTTCCAATGGTATATCACACTCCTGTAACCGGCTCTCGGATTAGAAGATATGATCGAAATGAATGAGTGATTCTTGGTTATGCATGTTTTGAGGTCAGTTGTTGCACACAATGACAAGTTTAGTACAAAATCAGTTTCTGAAATAATGGTAAAGAATTTTTCAAAAGTGAAAGAGGTTTTTGTTCATCACCTATCAAAAAACAAAAACCACCTTCCGTTTATGCAAAAGTGCTACTATGTGGGAGATATACAATGATATTTGGAGCCTACATTAAAACAAAGCAAATTTTTCATATTTTTTACTGTTTTAGTCATTTTAGTGCAGGGTCATTTTACAACAGATGGAAAGTAATTTTGAAAAACCCAAGGACGTTTTTGTTAAAAAAAGCCATATAAAAAAAACCTATTTCATTTTATTCACAGGTGTCATGACTTGGGAAATGTGACTAGATCTTTACAGCTCATTTTCACAGATTTAAACTTTTAATAATTTTATGTTTTAGAGATGATTTTGTGGAATAGATTGCAAGCAACTGGAAAAGAATTTCCCAAATTTGAGAGGGATTTTTCTCCAACATGAACTTATCTACAAAAACCTCTTTCAGTTTTGTAACAGGTGCTATGGTTTAGGAGATACGAGTTCATCTTCAACACCTATTTTCAGAAATTCGGCCCAAGTTTAATGTCACTGATTCTATTTTGAAGAAAATGGTTGAGCTCAATCCCTTAGTGAAAGGATGAGAAAATGTATATATTTTATGAATTTCATAGTGTAGGGGTTGGATTTTGGTAGAAGGTTGGACTCTTGAGAAAGCAAGGAACTTCATTGTACACTCATATCAGCATTTTGGCTAAGGAATTGAGACTAGCATTTGCAGCACTCTTTAGGATTCATGTGGCATTTTGTTTTGGTATAGTGCTTTCTACTGTAATTGTGAATTTAATTATGTGTTATGGATGCCATTATCTATCTTGTTTCTTCTTAACTAAATCAAATAAGAGTAAAGGTAGAATCCGTTGAAATTGTAGTGCTCTACCTAGGGTTTGCTTTAGTTTTTGATGTTTTCAGCTGTTTGAAGAGGATCCATGGCCTTTCTTGCCCTCTTCAACTCCTCACCTATCTAACCTCTCCATATAAATCAATTTGAAATGCCAAATTAGTTGCCTACCTTGCCCCATTGAGCCTCATTCCCTGCACCCAAGATCTGCTTTTCCATTAGAACCAACAAAAACATCATTTTATTCAATCAAACTCTTTTGCACACATACCTAGTCTAAAATTAGTCAGTGTATTAGCCATCTCAAGCCCTTATTGATCATATTTTACTAAGATTGACCAGGAGAGAGCCCTCTCCTGACCTGGTAGGGCTAGCTACCAGGTTAAGTGTGGTTTGATGTTGTCCTAGATCCTACCTTTCTCAACCTGAGGTAGATTTAGGCGCTAACACCTCCCAAGAAGCATAGAGTTCCATAACAGTAATTTATGTATATGTTATTACTGTAAATACATTTCAAAGTTTAATATAAAAAATGTTTTTTTTCGAATAATGTTTGTGTTAATGCAGACAATGTATTTTTTATGTAATTAATTTCTTGCATTTCAATAAGAAACATATGGTGCTTTTTTATTCATAGAATCAAAAGGAATTACACAGTCAAATCAGAGAGAAATACTGTTTGAATGATCCATTCATGTGTTCCAATAATTATTCACCAGATTTTATGGTTGTATTTTCTATAAAGGATTCTAGGGTTTTATTTTTTGTGACTGAGGAATCAATTTCTAAAATTATAGGTCTAGTTGGGTCTCCAGTGAATTCTACCTTTCCTGTAATTGACATAGTGAGGAGGAATAGTTAGTTTCCAAAGTCAAATATTATATATCTCTTATTATTATCAAAGGAATGTTCCTTCCCAATCTATGTACCTATCCCATTCCCAAAATAATTTACTATAATCATTTTCATAGTAGGGGTTGGCTTGGATTTTTATTTAACTAAGGTGACTTCCCATGAATAAACTACAACCCTTAGGTGCTTTTGCTCAATAGGCACCTTTTTAGACCATATTGAACAAAAAGGTGTATACTTAGGTGGAAAATAGTAGAAAACATCATCTATACGGTGCTCAGCGGGCATTTTTCTAAGCCCCATTTTGTATGTTTGCACTTGATTCTTGACAGAAGAATTCAGGAACTTAAGTCATTAGTTTGAATTTTGACCAAGAGACTTATAAATCGTGCACAAGTGTAAATAAATAATTCATTCAAACTAGGAGTACAGTGAGGTGAAAGATAGTAGAAGAAATCATTTTCCACTTAAATCACTTAGAAAGAAGGAAGAATGAGAGTGTGGCGGGGATTTTTTTGAGTTGGATAAAACTGGTTTAAAAACAGAAAAAACTGTTTTTTTTCAAATCAATTGTAAGAAACTAACACATCATTTGAGGAATGTCAAAGAGGTTTTTGTCACAAATGCATATATCTTCAGCCCCATTGGCATATTTCCAATTAATGACATATGTATAATATTGGGAAGACATTTTTCTAATCCCATTTTTGTACATTTGCACTATGTCCTTGACAGAACAATTCAAGAACTTAAGTCTTTAGTTTTGAATCTTGACCAAGAGACTTACAATTTGTGCACAAGTTAAATAAATCATCGATTCAAACCAAGTGCATAGTGAGGTGGAAAATAGTATAACACACTATTTGCAACTAAAATTACTTAGAAAGAAGGAAGAATGAGGGTATGGTGATCATTTTTCTGAGATGGATAAAATTGGTTTAAAAATTGAGAAATTGTCATTTTGTCAAACCAATTGCAAGAAGCTGACATATAATTTGAGGAATGTGAAAGGTTGTTTTGTCACAAATACATTTGCCTTCAGCCCCATAGGCTCATTTCTAATTAATGACATCGATACAATCTTGGGCGGGCATTTTTCTAAGCCTAGTTTTGTACATTTACGCTTTGTTCTTGATAGAACAATTCAATAATTTAAGGCATTAGTTTTGAATTTTGACCAAGATACGTGCTAATTGTACACAAATAAATCATTCATTCAAACCAGGTGTATAGTGAGGTGGAAAATATTAGAACACAATATTTTCAACTGAAATCACTTAGAAAGAGGGAAGAATGAGGGTATGGCAGGTATTTCGCTGAGCTAGGTAAAACTGGTTTAAAAACTAAGAAATTGTCATTTTTTCAAATCAATTGTAAGAAACTGGCACAAAATTTGAGGAATGTGAAAGAGGCTTATATCAAAAATACATTTGTCTTCAGCCCCATGGGATCATTTCCATTTAATTACATTGGTACAATCTTGGGCGAACATTTTTCTAAGCCCAATTTTGTACATTTGCACTTTGTTCTTGACAGAACAATTCAAGAACTTAAGTCATTAGTTTTGAATTTTGACCAAGATACATACAAATCGTGCACAAGTGTAAATAAATCATTCATTCAAACCAGGTGTATAGTGAGGTGGAAAGTATTAGAATACACCATTTGCAACTGAAATCACTCAGAAACATGGAAGAATGAGGGTATGGCAAGCATTTTTCTGAATTGGGTAAAATTGGTTTAAAAATTGAGAAATTGTCATTTTTTCAAATAAATTGCAAGAAACTGACACAATATTTGAGGAATATAAAATATTTTTTGGTCACGAATGCATTTTTCTTTAGCCCCATAGGCTTATTTCCAATTAATGACATATGTACAATCATCAGCAGAAATTTTTTGTCCCTATTTTTGTACATTCACACTTTGTTCTTGATAGAATAACTCAAGAACTTAAGTCATTGGTTTTGAATTTTGACCAAGAGACTTAAAAATTGTGCAAAAGTGTAAATAAATAGTTCATTAAAACTAGGTTTACAGTGAGGTGTAAGATAGTAGAAGAAACCATTCTCCACTGAAATCTTCTCTCCTTTATCCAAGTCTACCAATGTAGAAATTCATCATATGTGTCAATGTTCAAGTTGGAACAAATATGCACTCCCAAGGAAAACTAATGAGAGTCTTGGTAATGAAATTTGAAATGGGGCATGATTGGAAAATACCTAACCTTAAGATATAACCTTTCATCATGTCTAACAAATATCCTACACAACTATGTTTCCCACTTATACACAGCTTTCACATAAGGCAATTCGAAGAAAAACTTAGAATGTTGTATGAAATCTAAAGCATAAATATTTAAGCTCAAAGTAAAGGTATAACAATGAAAAAGTGTGTAAAATAGTAAAATAAATAATCTGCAAATTGAATCAATTAGATTGGCCAATAAATGAAGTTGGGGCATGCATTTTAGTGAAGCAAAACAATTTTGGCCTGCTTCACAACAATGCACACCTAGCCCTCATTTCAAGGCAAAATTGAATGATTCAACTTGGAGAGCCTTTTTTTACTCATAAGTAACATTAATACAATTAAATATTTGTAATATTTCACATATATTTTTATTTTGTTCAAGAATACCCCAAATTGCATGGATTTTATATGGTAAATTTCAGGTTTTGTGTGCCTCAAATAAATGCACACCAGGACATGTAATTAATTGGCAGTGATGTAATGATCATTCCATCTTATGGGTCTACAAAATTGTACCCAATTATTTTGGTGTAACAATGCCCTAATGGGCCTTAGTTCTTTGGTATGACAAAAACCTCTTTGGGCCTTCTTATCAATGATATGATAAAATATTATGACAAATATATGAAGGAGATATGTTGATCCCTATGACAGAGATATCATGACAAACCTATCATTGTTATGTTGCATTATTATTGTTAATGTTCTCTCTACATAATTTCTTATGATGATATGGGATGAATGCAATGTGAAAATGTTGAAAATGTTTTAAAATGCAATTATCTATAGCAGAGACTTCTAGCCCTAAGAAAATTAGCATTGTTTCTACTCTACTAGTTGTAACAATGTAAACATGTGTAAAATAATAACATAAACAATCTCCAATTCGAATCAATCAAACTAAAATGTAAACAATAAATGTAGGGGTAGAATTATTGGTAAACTATATTTGAATAGAGTATAATTAGTCCTTACAACATAAATGTTAATTGAGATTAGGATTTTTTCCCATGTAACACACTTTACCACTAGTGTGTATATCAATTTTTTTCATTCATCATTTATAACCTAGTTTATGCAATCATTTTAGAGCTAATTATATTACTCTATAGTGAATGTAGTGGATTATTGAAATTATGGTTATTCTTCTTAATGTATTATATTAATCTTTGATTTTATTTGAGAATAATGTTATATTATTGTAACATTTCTCTGTCTAATTTTTTATGGGAAAAAATACGTGATGGCACCAAACTAGGCGGAATTTATGTCGATTGTTACACCTCAACATGATCACATTATTTGTCCTTAGTTAGTGCTAAAGTCAGTGATGGGCTAATCAAAATTTTCAGTCAAAATTTTAAAATTCTCGTGGGCCAAAACTTTGAAATTAAATACCCACCAACTATTGAACTAAAAACAAATCTAGACTTTTTGTTCTCTGAGAATTTTTCAAGTGTTGATAGGCATGGACCCAAAGAGAAACGAATAGGCTCCTCCACCCCCTCCTAGGTGTCGATCCAAAGTCCACCCATTCTATCCATTTTAAAGCATCTTAAGGATTCCGATAGAGCTTGTATGGGATTTTTATTTTTCTCCCTTTTTGGTCCAAAAATTGGAGTTGCAAAGGCATTGTCAATTCTACGAAAATAGGTTAGATTTTGGTTAAATTGAGGGATATTTATTCATGTATTGGTGCATAATGGTTTGATTATCATAAAGGTTTGCTGAAAATTTAGGCAGATTGTGTGTATGTGATGGTTGGATATGTATTTTATATATCTAGGGACATGAGACTAACCAAGAGAAAGAGGCCTTGGATTTGACATTGGTGATGGAGGCAGTTAACAAACTTGATGGTGTGGTCTTGAAAATGCTTGCTACATACGAATAAAAATGGCTAACTAAAACGACTAAAACATTACAAGCACACAAATCAACTCAAAGGGAATCAATTGATTCCCCAACCACTCCTAGATCGAGCGAAATATCAAGAGGAAATCATTAGGCATAAACACTAATAATTTGGAACAAGAAACAAATAATTCCAATGTACAATCCACTCCTGGGACACAAATCTCTTCTTCCACCATGCCACATTATGAATATTACATTGGTAGCTATGATACAAGGATATAATACAACATGGTTTCAAGCAAAATCTGTAGATTAGATGCTTGGAAAGTTTTAGTGAATAGGTTGAAGGAATCATGAAGGAATCATGCCTTCAATGGTTCAAAAGATGTCTCCATTTTCCTTTCTAAAAGACATTGTTGCACCTATAGAAAGCAGTATTTCACAAAATGGAGACTGAATTTGTTGTAGGTTGGTCCGTAAAAAAGGTTAAATTACAATGTCTCAAAACTATAAGATATTTAGGTGAAATCAAATAAATAAGATCAAAAAACTCCTTCCTAAGCAAAGGCTCAAAAGAAGGCAAGTTGATGTAAGTATAAAAGTATGGAAAAAACTTGTTAAAACATATGAGAAGTTGGATGAGGGAAGGAATTATAGTGAGGAGAGTATCCAAGTATTTGAATTTTCTCATAATATTATATATGTTTTCTTACACAATTTGTATATTTTACTTATTCATAAATTCAACTAGTATATGTTTCAGGACAAGACCCCGAAGGCTAGGCTTGCAAAACGAAGTTCCACACATCACAATGGCCAGAAAGGTCTACACACCTTGATTTGTACCTTTTTAAGTATATTTAATATATGAAATGATACTTTTTTTATTTCATAGAAGAAATTAAATGATTTCATATTAATTAGTTTAATTATTCCATGTGACATGTTTTGGCACGAGGACAAATATGGCTGTCATCCAACAAACTTTGAAAATGACATGTTACAAGAAAAAAGTGGACCAACTTTGTTATCTAGATGGAGAATGATGTATCAATAGTTCACTCTAAATAAGTTAGTTGGATATTGTTATGTTTATATGTCAATATGTATTTCTTGTGACATAGAGTAGAGGCAAAATACCCTTGTTTTCCATATTTAGCCAATGAAAAGTGTTGTACATTCTAATTGTAAAAATGGTTGGAAGATGATTGGAACATGATAGGATAAATGGAATCCTCCTAGGGTAAACAATGGAATGTTTCCCACCATATCAATGGAATGTTTCTTGTTACCACACAATCTAGCAGGGCCCTAAGGAAGGGAAAACCTCAGGGAAAACTACTAGAGTAAATTTCAATGATGGGATAGTGACCCATTATTTCTTTAGTAAATGTCCCCTGCTCTTTATGGAGTTTCACTGATGGGAGGAGTCCCGAGACTATGCTACCAAAATTGGGGTTTTCTGAGTACTTCCCTTCCTAAAGCTATAGGCCATTAGGGGAGATCCCACAGGACTAGGATTGAAGATTAACCCCATATTTAAGGGGAGGGAATAAGACTATAGTCAAAACCCTTCCCTCTTCCAAGTCACCCAATAATCCATGCCAAAAGTTCCTAAGGAGAAACAATCTTAACCACCTAATTGCACAATGAAAAACATACCTTTAGAATTATATTTACCACCTTCCAACACATGCTCCCAATAGATGGGTGAGGAGACATACGACTGGCTCAAGTAGCGGAGATCAAATGGCACAATACAAATAAATCCGTTATGATCATACAAATGATTCAAAGAAGGAAAATGAATATGGAAAACACATAAGAGAAACAACACACACTACAATGTACCAACATATACTAGAATCAACCTGGTGACTTTTATTATTATATCTAAGAAAGCCAAAATAATTGCATAAGTACTCAAACTGCCAAAAATCTAAACCCTTTTCCAATGGTTCTCATGTCTTTTAAATATTACATCAAAATTAGTTACAAAGGTAATTGTCAAAACATCTATAACTACTTAACTATTTGTAACTAAAAAGTCTTTCACAACGTTACAAAATGATATTTTCTAATTTTTGAGGAGTCGAATGACTTATGGAACATTGACTTTGAGGATTGGTGCTTGGTTCTGCCATTTTAACTTCTCCTTCAGTAGTAGTAATTAATATTTCACCCTTCTTCCAAAGTGCTTCATATGGTAGATGGCATTGGATCATTTTCTACAATGTAATTTTCAAATTTGAAATCTTTGTATAATCGTGTTTTGCAACAAATAGTGTCTTCATCATCCAAACAAGTTTGAAGTACCTCTGAAAATGATTTACTATAGTTATTCCCTTTAGAATTGTAGTATTTTCATGTGTTTCACCTTCTCTACTTTTAACAGTGAATAATTCCTTTTCATATAGTTCCCAAGAAAGAAGATTTCCTTGTTGGTCCCAACAACTAGGTAGACCATCTTTAGTCCTTTGGAAAAATTTAGAATCAAACAAAGATATTGACTTTTGAATCTCCTTTAATTTGTTCTCATCTTCAATATAAAGTAGGTTTTTCTCATTCATTTTACTAATTTCCATAATTAGTCCGACTCTGCTTGTGATAGCTAATGCCCTTAGTTCAGTTTAATATTTTCCATTTAAATATTTGATAAAGGTTTTAGCCTTCACTGCTTCTTTTTGTACATTTTTCTTGCATGCATTAATCCTTAAATTACACCCATTCATCATAATCTTATGTTGAGCAATTATATGAATATAATCCCATATAGAAAGGACCTCCCAAATGCTATCAACCCAAACAATTTGTCTAGCCTTAATTAGAGACATATTGCCCTTCAATTTGGATTTTAACTCCTTGATCTCATATTGTGTTGCCTTGTTTTTGGTGGGCAACAAATCAGTGTTCTCTTTTGCTATATTTAGTTGCCTCTTCTTGATATCAATTTGTTCCTTTAGCTGAGTTAGGTTGTCTTAGATTTTCCTTAGTTCATCCTCTGAAATATTGAATTCTACCATAAATTTTGTAAGCTTCTCTAAGGGATCATTTGATCAACTTGGGACCAAAATAGTGAAAACACAACTTTTTATTAATTGTTCTAATATCTACACTTGTTCCAGTAAAATGAAAATCTCTTTGTTTCTGTCCACTAACTCTCTCATCATCACTTCCTTCTCTTTCTCAACCTGAGCTAGTTTAGTTGTTTGAGCATGCTTAGCCCCAAGCATTTTCAACTTCTTCCTTAATGACTACACCTCAGATTTTGCATTTTGAAACAAGGTTTTGATAGCTTCCATTTTTTTGTATTTATTCCCAAATTAACAATTATCTTCTTAAATTCCTCATTTTGAATATGCAGTGCTCTAGAATTTTTCTTTATTTGCTTGAACTAATTTAAAACTCTATCCAAAATATTTTCTTCTTTACTTGTTGTCAATGAGATTTTTTTTAGGTCACTATAAAGCATTTCCACTATCTGTCTATGAAAATTATTCTTATTAGTCAGTGGGATGTCAGCTACATTTATGGATAGATCTAACGTTTTAAAATCGGTTCTTGAAGGAAGAGACTGAATAGTTGGATGCATGAGGGGAAATTTTAATTGATTCCTTTCTAAATCCATATCAGAAAGTAGTCTTGTTTGATAAGTTGGAGTTTCTTGTGTTGCTAGCTAAGTTTCCATGTTGCTTCTCATCTTATGACTTCTTTCTTCAATCTGTTGATAATTGCTTTGTAATACTTCTTTGGGAGATAGGGTTTCCTCATTTGAAAATGTTTCTAAATTAGTGGAAATGGAGGAGGAGGTAGAGCACTCTTGATTTCCCAACTGTATTTGAAATTCTGGTTGATTTGAACCTTAAGGGTCCCTAAGTTAATTTAGCTTGTACCTATGCTTCTTCTTCTCTTTCAAGCTTTGCTCTCTTTTGCAATTATGAGTCTTCTATCTCAATATCAATTTGTTTAGGCATATTTCGCTTCAAGCTCTTCTCCCTCACTATAGGGGTTTGAACATTTATTCTTTGCTTCATTTTGTTGCTCAACCATGTTTCTTGATTTTCCATTTTCTCAAGTTCTAGATTGCTTTCATGAATATAAGGTGCAAAACTGATATCATCTCTTTTATTTGAAATTATATGATGAGGTTCATATTTCCACTTCTCTCCTTGATAAAATTCAAAATCCTTCATCATTTATTAAACCTGCGAGCGGGATTATTTTCTATTCATGATGAATGGCCCAACATTTCTTTCTAACTTAAAAATATACCCTTTGCATCCAAGAACAAAATGAACTTGGTCAACATTTATACTTTTCCTTATAAATTGAAGAGAAAATATCCTCATAGGAAAAAACATTGGCAAACACTATGGTGGTACTAAGCACAAGAAAATGAAAAATATTGATGATGTAAGGGGTATGGAAGGGTAACATGGATGTATGGGAGATGACATGGAGGGGTGAAGTGGATTGATGACAATCATAGGTCTGCCATGATATCTTTTTCATAGGTCTATCATGATATCTTTGTCATAGGGATCGGTATATATCCTTCATATTTGTCATAATCTTTTCTCTTACCATAGATAAGAAGGCACAAGGAGGTCATTTCCATACCCAAGAACTGAGGCCCATTAGGGCATTGTTACACCACAAGACTAAGTCCCATTAGGATGTTGTTACACCACAAGACTGAGGCCCATTAGGGCACTATTACATCACAACATTGAGTCCCATTAGGACGTTGTGGTGTTATCACAAATAAGAAGTCCCAAGGAGGCCGTTTTCATACCGAAGAACTAAGGCCATGCTGATGGTGTTGGACCTGCCAGCATGTCATGGGATCTCCATGGTAAGATGTCCCAACTAGACCTCATATTTTTTGGTGTAGGAGTCCCAACAGTGGGTCGTACAGTATCGCCTTGACTAAAGTTGCGCGCAGAGGCAAGTAAGATGTCCTTGTTGGTAGCAAGGGTGTGACATGTGCAACAAGCCAAGGAAGGTACATGAATGGTTCTAACACATGGAGAGTGAGGTGAGTGTGCCCCTTGGAAACTTGTGAAAGCATGGAGTTAAGAAGGGAACACACGAGCAAAGATTCATCACAAACTGGAAGGCAAGTAAGCTAGCAATCCAAAGTGATGGTTAAACCAACAACACATTTCAATAAGATTCATACATACATATACAAAATTATTCTATACACACATGCGTAAGCAAACAGATACATATATCATTTAGAGTAAACAAGATAATTGAAATACAATATGGCATATGCATGAAACGTGTTGGCCTTGTTATATTGAGAAGTGAAAGTTTAATTCATACAATACAACCATGACAACCCACTAGTTCCAACAAAGAAACATTAGAGTCACTACCACCTACTCCTCCAAAGAGATATACTAGCTCTGCATAATGGAGATGCCAAGGCTCATTACAATACTCTCCAAGATTTCTCTAAGATACTCCTACCAGAAGCTTGGCTGACAAAAAGCCTCTACAATGAATTCTAAGGTACTACTTATGGCAAACGGTGGGGTGACCCTTGACATTCCCCTTTGTGACTATTCATCTACTCTCATGACTCTTCAACTACTCTATGATTGTTACATTCAACTATCAACACTTGAACTTCCACTTGACAAGATGTTACATACAATTTGCACATGTACCCATGTGAGACAAAATGGCTTGAGCAAGCCACGCAAGACATCACTAACACTTGGATTGTTGTGGTAAGACCAACTCCTCGACATCCTTGTGATGTTTGATGGTGGCATACTAATGCCAAGCTTGGTTGTTCATGATGGTGTCCGTGTGCTCAATGGTGACATCCTGCTGAAAGCAAACTCTTGCCTCCGTTGGATCCGTATGCATAGATATGGATCCTTTGTCCAAATCGTCTAAAAAAATGTGCATCATCATCTTGAGTGCAGCTCAACCAACAACATAATGATGTATAGTGTCTGTGCTGATCTCCAAGTTTTTGTTGGTGACCATGTTCATCAACTTGTCAAAATACATGTTCAGCTCCTGTCGGACTCGCTTCTTACCTTGGTGAGTGTACCAAATGGGTGGGATCGCATGTGTGCGCACAATGACATCCATGATCCTAAAAAACTTTTCATGTGATCGACAACACTACTCACCCTATCTACTCCATGCCAGTTGTTGTATGGATCCATAACTATATGGGCATAGTTTCATAGCTTTTTGGATGTTGTGCCTCCTATTGTACATGTTCCTACTGCAACTCCTTCTCTTATTTGTGCAGCTCTTGTTCTTCCTTGAGTTACTACTTCAGCACCTACAACCCCTTCTTTGTTTCTCTTTCTACCTTTGTGTGATCCTGTTGTTGCATCGTCACCTCATAGCCTCAGTCTCCAAAGTTTCTTTCATCAACAGTGGATCTGCTTAAGCTTACAACTTTGTTCTGCCTCTGTGCTTCCAACAACCTTCCTCTTGAATTTGTTGCATGCAGGTGTGCTACCTTTCATTGCTACTGATGGTGTTTCTCGCTGTGATGTTGCTTCCATTTCATCTTGATATCCTTGTCCATGAACAACTTGATGTCTTCATAGATAGGCAAGTTCATAGACAATTGATCGGCTACATCCCCAGTTGTGCTATGCACAGTGTCTTCGACTCTACTCTCCTGGAAGGCATTGTACTTGTGCTGCTGAGAGGAAGACGAACACCTGTGATACCTAGAGATGTAGCAACACTAATGACAAGAAATATGTCATTGTAAAACCAAAAAAAACTGTAGGACTAACATGCAACATTATGTGTGACTGTCTATGAAGATTACACAATTTTCACCTGGAGGTTAGGAGACTAACTACCAAAACCACGTAAGGTATAGTTTGGGCTATTCAAAGGCTAACTGACTGCTGGAACTATGCAATGCACAGTCCAACGTAGCCTCCTAAGGACTGAAATTTCACAATGCGTAATTTCAGTGAGCAGTGACATGCAAACCAACAAACTGCATTGCGCAGTTTTTGGGGCCAGCAAGTCATTGGCTCCAAGAATTGTGCAATGCAAGCCTGAAGGTTAGTGTTGGGTAGGACTTGCACAAATTCTAGAGGTAAAGTAGAGCCTTCACTTCCAGGAATGCAAAACGCTAGCTGGGCAAGCCAAGATCCAAGCTAAGGCAACCTAGACCCACCGACAGGCGACTGAAAACATGAGAAGTCTGAATGCAAGGTGATACTGAGTGTAAAAAAGAGTGAATGATCATGCATGCAAACATCAAGTGCAAGATTCAAAAAATGGGAAAGCATGCATGTGTGTGAAGTGAGTCGTCGCAATGGTGACCGTCGATGCAAAAATAGTGTCATGCATGCGATAGTAATGGGATGCAAATGAAAATTGAAATGATGCTTCTACAAGCTAACATACATCAAAACTACAACAGGCGCTCATTGAAATCAATCAAACAACACATACACAAGTCAAACCACAAAAAGTGACAGAAAGATAACGCAAGACATGCAAAGTAGGCTTACCCTGAAACAACTGAGTTGAATGTGTCGACGACTCCTAGATGTGATGTGGGATGTCAGAGCTACAAGATCGATGTGAGGGATGAGATCTACAGCGTTAGGTTCATAAGTTTTGATAAAATCAAGGTTATGTCGCGCATGCCACAAATCTAGGAAAAGCGACACTCGGTGGGAGGTTTCTGAAATGAGCCTTGCATGTAACCTCCAGCTCCTAAGCATAGGTTCCTAAATATAGGGATGCCTTTGCATGTCGTCTTGTGCTATTTCGGGAGCAATAGTTCATGTGTGAAAATTAGTTTCGCTCAGTCTTGGAGGGGGCTGGTCGACCTGAAGGCACATGCAATAGTCTACACACCTGGGAGAAGGATTTGAATAGTTTTTGGGCTGAGCAGAGCTGGCTGTCCCAGAGGAATTGCACAATTTCTAGGAGGAACATGTGACTGTCTCCCAAGATTGCGTAATTCGTGGGTTAAGCATCTGTCCTGGGTCATATTGCATAGTTTTCTGAAGGAATATTGCCTGACTGCTCTACACAATTCTAGAGCCCAATAGGTTTCCATGTTGATTTGTGCAATTTCTAGAGGGAAGGTTGGTTCCCCTCCATAATTGCACAATTTTCTAAGGGAATCATGACAGACTGATTTGCACAATTCTTGAGCTCAGCATGTTGGCCAACTAATTTGCGCATTTCTAGAGGGAAGGTTGGTTCCCCTCCAGAATTACGCAATTTTCTAAGGGAGTTGCTTGGCCAGCATATGGTCTAAGTCCGGAAAGACAACCTGTGAGGGGAGTGAAGCAAACTAATAGGTAGAAGCTGACAAGACACTGAGAAATAGCTAAAGCCTATATGCTCGACGATGCAAGACATGTCACTCAGGATGGTTGGTAGGGAGGCTCCAAAACGAAGCTAAGGAAAAATTTTGGAGGGTGTTGTAGCTGCTACAACAAGCCCATTAGGGCATTATTACACAACAAGACTGAGGTATAATTTCACAAACCCATAAGATGAAATGATTATTATATTACACCTAATTAATTACAGGTCCTGGTGTGCATTTATTTGAGGCACGCAAACCTTTCATTTTACCCTATGAAATCCATTCCATTTGGAGTATTCTTGAACAATAGAAATATATATGTGAAAAATTAAAAATATTTAGTTCTATTAATGTTATGTGTAAAAAAATACTCTCGAAGTAGAATTGTTCAATTTGGCCTTGAAATGAACATTGGGCTCATCGTATCTCCTTCATATTTTTGTCATAGAGCTCAGCATACTCCTTCATATATTTGTCATAATTTTTTCTCATATTATAGATAAGAAGATCGAAAGAGGCTACTTCCATACCAAACAATTGAGGCCCATTAGGTAGTTCTTACACCACAAGACTGAGGCCCATTGATTCATTGTTACTCTACAAGACTGAGGTACAATTTCAAAAACCCATAGCATGAAATTATCATTATATCATTTTCAATTAGTTACAGGTCTTGGTGTGCACTTATTTGAGGCACACAAACCATGCCTTTTACCCTATGAAATCCATTCCATTTGGAGTATTCTTGAACAACATAAATACATATATGAAAAGTTAAAATATTTAATTGTATTAATATTACTTATAAGTAAAAAATACTCTCCAAGTAGAATCATTCAATTTTTCCTTGAAATGAATGTTGGGCATGCATTTTTGTGTAGCAAGCCAAAATTTCCTTGCTTCACTAAAATTCACACCCAATCTTCATTCCTTGGCCAATTTGATAGATTCAAATTGTATAATTTTTATTTTACTATTTTACACACTTTTACATTATCATATCTTTACTAACCAGTAGAGTAGAACACAGTTAATTTTCTTATGGTTGTGACAACCCCAACCATGGTTCTCTCATAAACAAAAAAAAATGCATTGTAAATATTTTTACAGAAATAAATTTAAAACAAAATGGGATTGAGTCAAGGGACATGGATTCAAGAGATGAGAGAGGGGGTTTCTTGCTTGGGATGTCAATGGGTTTCTTCTGCATAAATATGAACGTTTTTTGGAACAACCATTAAAGGGTTAGTTGGTGAGCCTTAATGGATTGGTCATGAATTTACATTTGGGTTGTAAGGGAGTACGCATGCCATATTTCCTTGAGAAACACTCACAAGGAAAGGAGAACTAAATTAAGGAATTTGATTGTTCTAGCATCAAGGACAAAAAGCCAATCCCAGCACAGAAGAAGAGATAGTAGAGGAAAATAAGGTAGTATCATTTTTTGATAGAGCACACTCACTCTCACTCATGCAAGCATCCTCAGACTTTCACTCATCCATTCAAACTCGATCAACATTCAGCAGCTAAAAAGTAATGAGTAACAATAAGAGAAGAGAAGAGAATTTAGTGAACATTTTCGGTTGGCAAGACTGGTGAACAGATGGTTTCTCCTTAGTGAGTAACAATGCCTCTCAAGTCCTTGTAAAGCCAAAGGGTGGAGATGGTTTTCTCTAGAATCACTTGTTGGGGTGGAGGGAGGATTGTATCATTGGATTCCTGGAGGGAGAACCTTTGAAACCTCCTTTTTGTTGATTTATAGTGGGTTCTGGATTCCTCTAAGTGGGTAGAACAACTATGTTTTCTTTTAAGGGTGTAGATTTACTCTCTAGATTTCCTTGGTATCTTTGGGGTCAAGGAAGCTGACCTATGGAATCAATTTTTTCTTTTTAAATTTTGAGTGGATAATTGGTGGAGGAAGGAGGTCCTCTAGAGTCCCTATTTTAGTTGGTAGTTGGTGATTTTATCCCTGAATAAAGCCTCTCAGTCTCTGGAATCTGGCTCGGGGGTAATAGTTGCAAGTGATCCTGGTGGTAGTTGTCTATGGTTCGGTGGAGAGTCCTTGTCCCAGACTCAGTTTCCCAGAACATTCCAAGATAAGTATTTTTATGTGATTGTAGTATTAATGAACATGTGTTTTCATTTCTAGATTGAAATGGTGCTTATAACTTTAGATGAATAGGCATTCCATTTTTTGACTAAAATAGTGCTTAAAAATGTGGTGAACAAGAGTATAATGCATTCATATCTTGGAATCGTTTGTCTTATGAAATAATTGAATGTGCTAATGATGTGCATAATAAATAAATAAAAATGTACAAATATTGAAGGCATCAAAATGGCTCATAAGAACTAGATTCAACCATCATAGTATTTAGTATATGTATCCTTTTATTATAGAGTAAAAATTGCAATGAATACATCCTATTGACAGGGTATGTGCATATATAAATTGATGGATCTATATATGCATATACTGGTTACAAGCTTGTAAATTAGTTTATGAGGGATGTTTTAATGTCAAGGATGAGTTCCTCTTTTAACTATACTAAATCGTGACTTTACATTAGAGGCTCTTGTAGCCTTTCATTTTTAGCAGTCCTGGAAGTCTTCGACGTGCTTTGCAGATTTGTTGGCTATGGGTGCACCAGAAGCCTAAGGGTGCACCTTGGCCTGCAAATCATCGAGGAGTACTAATCTCCTCAAGGAATTTTTGGTATTTTACAACTAATGTGGGCTCGAGAGGAGCAGTTCATTCATAAGTTTAGGAGGTGTAGCACCAATAAGGGCTAGTAACCCATAGAGGCCATGGCGGAATGTTGGCATGGATCAAGTTGGTTGCAAACCCTCTATAACCAAAACTGAAATGAACCCATGCTCGAAGGACAAAGTTCGGCATAAAGTTGCATTGCGGCAGATTTTTTTTTGTTCTTTAGGTTCATTCTTCATGTCTCTCCTCCTATCAAAGGGATTCAGTTAACCAGTGCTCACAATTTGTGTGTCTATGTGTGTGTGTGTGTCATTACATGGCTCGAATCCCCTTTCAATATATATTTATGAATATAATTAAATACTCCTCAATAACTTAATACTTATGCAGACATAATATATGCCACACGCCTTCCTTCAAAGGGTCCCACCATACATTAATTCTCATCCAACGATAAATTGCCACATCGCCCGCTCTATCTGCACTGCCACCTCACTTTGTTCCCTTACCACTTAAAAGACATGAAAGTTCTAGGCAAATCCCCACTCATTTGAACAGTGAAGTCATCGAAAGCAATTATGACATGGTAAAGTGCATTATGTTTATGAGGAGGCCACCCCTTGGAATGGGCAGTAAGTGGATACCACCGATCATAAAATCGACAACCTATATCCATTCCAACAACGTCAAGCCCATTTTTAAAACCGCCAAGGGTACCCCTCAGAATAAGTGTTGGGAACGGGTCCCCTAGGGTCATTTTTCGGGTTAAAAGCCCAAGTTTTGGGGCATAAATCCCAAGTTTTGTATAATAAATGTAAAGTCTCCACATATTGTGGCCGCGTAGTGTGAAGATGTAAAGAGTCAACAAGGACTTCTATCCTTCTTTTATGTAACTTGCATCGGCTTTAAGAGATCCGCAGACCATGGGATTGTATAAAAAGGGAAGCCCTAGAAGAGTCTAAGGCAGTTCAGTTAAATCTTATTATATTTTGAGTCATTGGTGAATGTCATGGGTCTGTGAGAGCTAGGAGCGAAGAGTCTTAGCGTAGGAGAGAGGCTCTACAGATGTGTGTGCAAAGGCCTAGGGTAGAAGTATGTAGCTGAGTGCATGGACCCCTGTAGCTATGTGTACGGGGTGGTTAGATTCTGTAAAGAAGATCTGAAGAATAAATAAAGAGAATTATTCTGGAATTATCTATGTATGGTTTATTTTACTTCTGTTATCAATGCATATGATTATCTTATGATGAATACTCAGTTTATGTTTTAATGTTGTATTAATGTGTGAATCGATATGTTGTGATTTGTTAAATGAACATAAGTAAGGATATCCGCTACGCGAAGATCATCTTAATGCATGTGAATTTATTCAATACTTAAGCTAATCTAGGTAAAAATAGAAGTAAGGATAATTACAGAGACGTGTAAGTGTCTAGCGAAGGACGATCGTAGACCTTCGTGGAGGTCTAAAAGGCGAATAAGAGAAGTATATCGATAAGCCCCTAAAAGGCTTATACACCTACATGAAGGAAGGTTTAGGGAATAAAACTACGTCCTACCATCTCTGGGTGTGGAGACTTGGTTCCTACATCCCCCCATACTTCTTCGAGTGAGACTTCAGTCCATGCTCCACGGATTGATGCCGAAAGGGCTGGTAGTGTAGGGATTTTCTTGGTTAATTAAAGTTGAACCTAGGTCACGGCCCATTAAGCCAACAAATGGTTCTATTACCGGGGTCGAGATCTGCATAAAGAGATGTGTGACGTTGCATCACTAGAATCTAACTAAGAAGGAGATAGAAGATTGATTGGATAGAAAGATCCACGAATTCATGGTGCAAGAGAATAGGAATCCACAATTGATGAAAGAAAAACGGTTAGACATATATATATATATATATACACACAAAGAGATACATGATATCTTCTTTTGTTCCTTCCTAGTCAAATTATACGAGTGGATCGTGAAATTGGTAAACGGCCAAGGAAGGTGGAGACTTAATAGTCTAATAGTTTGGGCCTCGGAGTTAGTGTGGATATTAGAAACCTTGGAAGACAAGATCACATGCGTTGCAGATCATTGGCTCAATCGTATCATAGAGGGTTCGTGACAAAGTTTGTGGTTGATACTTCGGTCAATTACAGTGCAACAGAGTGTCGCTTATTCAAGGGACTGCGAGGTAAGTTTTTAAGGTCTTTAAATACTTGGATTAAGATCCTCTTATGTGAAAAGTGGTTTATGCATCTACCTTGATGTTTCAAGCTAGGCGAAGTGGAAATATCTTTAGGGATAGAGGGGAAATAGGCCTTGAATATAACCCATTGATTGGACCTCCTCTGGGTGACGACGAGGAAGCAGCACAGGCTTCTCCATAGAGTCTTGTTCAACTGATAAGACAAGGGTTCCCATGAATACCCCATCCACCCACACCACCTCCATCTTCACCTCCACCACATACGCCTTCACCCGCAACACCGCCACCTCCGCCACCATCCAATATGGTGAATTCAATCAAATTTCCTATGTTCAAGGGGTCGGGAACTGAGGACCCAGACCAATTTTGGTTCGTCGCGAAGGTTGTATGGGAAGCCCAAGGTATTATAGATGATCAGATGAAGAAAGTAACATCGGTTACTACTTTTCATGAACGTGCACTAACATGGTACATTAAATAATGCATTGATAATTTGACAGTTGCATTAGCAGATATTCAGACCACGCTTAATAAGGAATTCAACAGTCCCAAATATGAACCTCAGTCAATTGTGGGATTCAAGGAGATCATGATGAAGCCCGGCAAGACACCTTGGAATTTGGATCAGAGGTTGAAGTGCACAATCCATGAGGCCAACATGAATCTTATGGATGGGTAGCACTGCGAATGGTTTGTGGATTTACTCCTGCCTCATCTAAGGGTTGCTTTGTCATAGCAAAATATTGGAACCCAGGCAGAAGCCCTGGAGATTGCAATGAGATTGCACAAGACACCGATGCAAGATGCTAATTTAGGGGTTTAGCAGATTCACGTGTAGTTACAAAAGTTGTGCCTGGAATTTCAAAGTCTGAAGAAAGATAGAACAGCTCAGCCAAAGGTGCACAAAGAAGTTTGGTGCCTGAAGTGCAAAAGTCAAGGGCATGACAAAAATCACTGTCCAGTCTTCATGAATTATGTTGCAGTAGGGGGACCAATGCCTCTGAGGCTAGAAGCTCCAACAGAGCCAAGTACAGTTCCATGCTATGGTGTGCTATCTGTCAAGTAGTTGGAAAACATGTGATAGACAATTGCCATTTGCTTCATAAATTTGTACAGACACCGCAACAACTCTTCTGCAACTTTTTTCAATCGGTAGGTCATGATGAGAATAATTGTCATAATTATGAGCTAATGATTGATAAAACACCCTAATATAGGGTAAAAATAGAAACTTGGCCTCTGGACCAAGGCGTTAGGGGAGCACGAAGCGAATATCAGGGGCAAAGATGAGGCCAAGGTGGAGGAGGACCTGGGAGAGGTCAGGGACGGGTGATTTGTTACAACTGTGGAGGACTGGGACACTACGTACAAGACCGAATGAACCCGACACATCTGTCATGCTGATATTGTACTCAATTTGACCATGCAATGGAGGATTTCATTGTATTATTAGCTAATATACGTGAAAAGGGGGTGCAGCCTCAACAACCAACTCAGAACTTGCAGATGATGAGGGTTGAGCCTCGCGAGGAGGATCCTAAGGTAAATATTGTGCTGTGGAGAGAAATGATGACTGGTGGAGATAAGGGGAAGCAGCCTGAAGAAGGTGAATGGGTCCACAAAGTGCCAAAAAAGGAGATTGGGTTTGATCTAGATCATGAAAGGAAAACGTTTATGGAAGAAAAGAAAAGTTTCGTTGAGGTCTCTACCTCAAAAAGTCAGGATAAGCCAGCTAAAGAGATGGATCCTTCCATGCTTACTACTTTGTTGGAGACCTATATGAAGCATATTCGTGATAGCAAGGCTGTGAAAGGACTGCAAGAGTTGATTGGTAAGCATAAGGCAAGAACGGGGCGTGAGATGAGGCTCACTGCACAAATAAGAGAATATTAGATGGATCAAGTTATTCTAGATCTAGGGTCAGACACAAATGTTTTTCCTAAACAGACATGGGAAAGGATGGGGAGACCTGCGCTATAGTGGTCTCTAATTTAGTTAAGAATGGAAAATCAGTAGAAAATCATCCCCATGGGATGATTGCAGTGAGTGAGAGTTGATTTTGAGGGCGCGAGAATAGTGGTTGATTTTTAAGTGATAGAGATTGTGGATGATAGCAATCCCTACCCTGCGCTCCTTGGGATTGATTGGGTTACTGACATGAATGGGGTAATCAATTTGAAGAAGCAGAAGATGATATTTGAGAAGAAAGCTCTCTATGTAGTAGTGCCCCTAGACCCTGCAGAAGGACTGTACTATACATAACTGGTCCATGATTATGAAAATGATGATGATTTGGACCAGACTTATAAGATAATGACGCGAGATTAGGATTGGGCGAATCTGACACCAGATGGATGCATTGCCTGGGACCGCAAAATTTCCTTCACATCAAATTCAAATGAGGAGTTGGAGCACTGGCAGAATCGACTGCATGAAGTATCTATGATGCGTTATAATATGATGAACAATTCATTGTGCTATGTATCATCGGAGGTAAGGAGTCTACCCCATTATGATGGTTTAACTGATGTCGATAAATTTTTGGATGCATTCTAAAGGGAAGTACCAGAGAAGCACCGCTTCCAGGATTTAGATTGGGTGTTGCGTACTACACCTGCAAGATGGTGGGGTACGCCCAAAAACAGTTTTGATGATTGGCACGTGTACAAAAATATGATGAGATTACGGTTTGGTCACCCACAAGTTTGGCTAACAAAGAAATATCATGGAAAGAATGACCCGTGCAATCACCTGATCAAATGGGCTAATGTTTATGGATCAGAGCCTTAACCTAAATGGGTGCATCTATTTTGTCATACTTTGGATGTAATATCGATGAACTGGTACTTAGAAATAGAGCTTTGCCATGGCACTGAAGAATGGGACATTTTGCAACAGGGATTCTTGATGACGTTTAGCTTTGAGGATGGGTTTGAAAGTATTGATGAGGCATTATAGGAAGTCAAGGCAGCAATCTTTAGAGTACCCCAGGATCACTTGGATTTAATTCAACCAGATTGGACTACCTAGTTGTGCCATGCGCTAGAGTGCAACAATCTGACTTCCAAAGAAGAAGAAGAGGATCTGAGGAACATTAATATCCCAGAGACTGAAGGTCACCGCGAAGTTGAAGGGCTACAAATTGAAATATAGATATCATTGTGCCACTAAAAAAAAGGTAAGTGAACATTGGGACAAAGGCGAAGCTAGAATTTGCAAATATTGGGGACTACTGAGATGATGCAACAGTAGATAAGGTTGTTGAATTGCTCAGTGAATCCAGGACTTTCTCCCTATGAAGTTCTCAAACCTAAAGGGGATAATAGGGGACCTGGGAGTTATTTAAATTACGTTGAAACCGGATGTGAAGCCGATCAAGTAGAGGCCTTACTGCCTCAATACGAAGTATAAAGAAAGGGTCTGCTTAGAGTTGGATAAAATTCTTGTGGCAAGTATTATTAAACCAGTAGAAGAGTCTAATTGGGTAAGCCCAATAATAGTTCAAGAAAACAAGAAGAAGGAAGAAATAAGGATATGCGTAGAGCTCAGGATGTTAAATTACATCTGTGTACATGATCCCTTTCCAACTCTGTTCACCGATGAAGTGTTGGATAATGTAGGAAGACATGAAGCATATTCATTCATGGATGCGTTCTTGGGGTACCATCATATCAAGATCGCACTAGAGGATAGAAGTAAGATGACCTTCGCCACCAAGTGGGGGTGCTTTCAGTATATTGTAATGCCTTTTTGACTAAAGAACACGCCAGTGATCTTTTTGCGCATAGTCATCACGACATTTAAGGACTTCATTCATAAGTTTCTGGAGGTATACTTTAATGATTGGATGATGTTTAGGTTGGTAAAACAGCATGTAGCCAACCTATGATTGATGTTGGATACACGCCGGAGGTATCAGTTCGCGCTCAATTTGAAAAAATGATTGTTCTTTGTTCCTTTCATAATCTTTCTAGGCCATGTGGTGTGCAGACAAGGATTAATGGTCAACCCAGCTAAGATAGCAGTTATAATTAACTTAGAGGCACCAAGAAGTGTGAAACAGTTGCATGCAATGTTGCGGTATACGGGATACTATAGAATGTTCATTAAGAGTTATGCCCAGATTACCACGTCGATGGAGAAGTTGCTAAAGAAGGATGCTACATTCTGCTGGAATGAAGAATGTCAGCAAAACTTAGATTTGTTAAAGGAAAATATGGTCACCACACCGATCCTAGTCTTCTCGGATTGGAAGAAGGAATTTCATGTGCATGTGGACGCGTCATGTATTGCGCTCGGGGCAGTATTGACACAGGCCGATGAGGGAGATTTGGATCACCCTATGGCATTTGCAAGTAGGAAGTTGTCTAAATGATCTGATAGTCACCCTGTGAGTGATTTCAGTTAAGAATTATTAAATGGAGGTATTACAGACTCATGTGTTGGTGTGTGTGTCTAGGTTATTTAAGAAATGGATCGATCAGATTGCAAATACTTAGACACTTGAAATGGAAGACAACAGAGAAACACAGTAAGCAAATATAAGAACATAAGAAATTAATAAGGAGTTCACCCTATCCTCCAAGGATACATCTCTGGTCCAGCTTTCAGTGGTGGCCTTCTTTATTGTGTCTTAAAGTAGAGAATTACAAAGAAGGAGCTCAATATGAGCCTCCTGTCATAGCACAGCTTGGCAGGCTGGTTCTTGGATTCCCCAAGCCACTAGAGTACACAGACTCTTGTCCTTACCAACTTTTCGACCTCTCAGATCTACAATGGAAGGAGCCCAATGTTGTGCTTCGTCCTGACAGATCCCTCTCAAGGGTGGCTTGAATTTCTCAAGCCCTTTGGTGCTCGATGTTGCCTTTGGTCAGCTCGGCCCTCTGTCTTCTCACTACTTTTTTCTCTCTCTATCTACTTTCTCTGTTTTTCTGTCGTATTCCTTCTATTGGTCTGTGCATGGCTTTAAAGCCACTCAAGCTCATGGCTATTAGATTCACCTTCCACTCCATCAAATTGCCTGCTACAACTTTGCTTGGAGTTCCCTGTCTCAACGTCATCATCAGACTCACAGGGTGTGCCACTTGTCCTCCTGTGAACTACGCCAGCTTGCTTCGTTGGTTCAGTTCTTCAATTACATCATGGGGTGAGTCATCCACCACCTTCGCAGTCAAATCAGACCACAAATTCTTTTAAATCATGCCTTAATCCCTTGTTACATCTGGTCTTACTGTCGAGCGCGATATCAACTGTTAGATCTAAATCCCCTAGATCCAACACCATCCACTCATTTCATGCGGTTTACTTGCTTGACCGTCAGAGCACAATGAGCGGTGGTTTTCTCTCTCCTTCGCTTGCCACACATCGGGCACTGAGTGGAATAGCTCCGTTTTCACTGAATCTTCTTACTGCCCATGGATGCCCCGATGAATATCGTTAGTTTTTAGAGCGCGGGTCCTACCTTAACCTTTAGCCTTTTTTCCCATGGTTTTCCCAGCTCCCATGCGACCAAGTGCTTGGGGACCCTCCTTTTGAAGGTTTTTTCCTAGCGATGTGCGATTAGCGCTGGGCCCCTCCTTTTGAAGGTTTTTTCCCTATGCACTAATCGCATATCAAAAACTCCCTCTGCTTCCCGATCTGGGCTTCCCAGGGGCTAATTTCACCTCCTGCGCAGTCTCCATGGGCCTCAGTCAGCGCACTTTGACTGAGGTTTTCATCGTTCCACTCTGGCTGCCAACTGCCACTGGTTTAGAGGTTTTTTTTATCATTTCTCTCAATTATTTGAAGTTTGTCCTGACCTGGTACAGCCATGGTTCTGTTGATTATTCTTTATGGATCCAATTCGGATCACGGCCTTCCCACTGAAAAGCTTTTGGACCACCAAAAGTTGGTTTTTCAAGCATCGACTAAGTGAGGGTACTGCTGTCTCACTTGTCCAATCTCAATCCACTTTGCACGGGTCAGCTTTGAACCTTTAAGCCCAATTTTGAGGTACTCAACATCTCCTCTCCACATTCTCCTCACCTTCTTTTCCAAGACAATTTCTTCCTACAATTCATTTAGATATTCAGGTAGTAGGTCATCAATAGAAGGCAATTCACTTTTCTCTTCAGGATCCTCAATTATTGAAGGTTCAAACAATCTCAAGCAATCTGCATTTACGATTGAGTAGATGTGCATGTAAGCTAGTAGATTAAGGCGAAAAGCATTTTTGCCAATCCTCTCAAGTATCTTGAAGAGTCCATACCTAATATGCTTTAGCTTTTTACCTTCACCTTGCATCCTATCCTTGCTGATGTATAACCAGACCTGGTTGCCAACTTGGAAGCTATGCTCGACATAATGCTTGTCATTCCTGGACTTATATTTGGCTTGGCTCTTTTCCAGTTGTTCCTGTATTGTCTGGTGGATCTCCTAGATCTGTTCAATGAACCTAGTTTCCTTGTCCACATCATTGTGTCCATCAACTATGGTATCTTTAACAAAGACAAAATCCAAAGGAGACCTTTGTGTGAAACCAAAACAGGTCTCAAAAGGAGATCTCTGTGTAGAAGAATGTTTTGCTCTGTTGTAAGCATGCTACACATAACACAAGTGTTCATCCCAAAGCTTAGGATGTTTTTTGCAATATCCTTAGAGTAATTGGATCACTGTCCTACTAACTACTTCTGTCTAGCCATTGGTTTGTGGATGAAAAGTTGTGCCCTTCTTTAGTTGGGTGTCCATCAGTTCCCACAGACTTGACCAAAACTTCCCCACAAATCGGGTGTCTCGATCAGATACAATAGAAGCGGGTAATCCAAAATGAACCCATACATGTTCAAAGAACAGTTTTGCAGTCTGTTCAGTCGTAATCTGTTTGTTACAAGGTATCAAAATGCACATTTTGTTGAACCTATCCACAACCACATACAAATAATCATGACCTTTTCTAGACTTAGGCAATCCCCCAACAAAATCCATGGAAACACTTTCCCAAGGGTGAGTAGGAACTGGTAAGGGAGTGTACGAGCCTAGTTTTCTATTTCCGGGCTTGCTTTTAGCACACATAGTACACCCTTCTACATATCTAGAAACTGTCTCACTCATTTTTGGCCAGTAACAAAATCTTTGCAGTTGTGCAACTGTTTTACTTACCCCAAAGTGACCTGATATCAGAGAAGTGTGTGCCTCTCTGATTATCTTTACTCTCTCTATTTGTGGAATTCAGAGTTCCCACAATGATATAAGAGTCGGTCCTTCACATGATAATCCAATTCTTCTACCCTTTTTCCTTGACCCAAAGTTGCATATACATCTTTAAAGTCTATATCTTGGGCATATTTTTCAATGTAACTTTCATGTCATACAGAATTATGCTTAAGTATAGTAGCTACATTTATAATGGGTCTAGATAACATGTCTGCAACTTTATTATGTATGCCCTTCTTATATCTAATGACTAAATGAAACTATTGTAGAAAACCCATCCATTTGTAATGTCTTGATTGCTGCAACTTAGTTTGGGAGTGTAGATATTGAAGTGGTTGATGATCAATATGTATTACTATCTCCTTTGCCCATTAAGTAATGTTTCCACTTTTTCACACTCTGAACTAATGCATACAATTCTTTATCATATGTAGGATAGTTAACTACTACAGGATTAAAAGTCTCATAATGATAACATATGGGTTTATCGTGTTGTGTCAAAACTGCTCCCATAGCATAGTCACTGGCATCTGTTTGGATCTCAAATGGTCTTTGTAAATCAGGCAGTGCTAGTATAGGTGCTATACTAATCTTTTTCTTTGAGGTTTCAAAGGCTTTTTGATGTTTTTCTCCCACTAAAACACCTTGTTCAATCCTGTGAAAGCATGAAAGGGAGCTACAATTGAGGAAAAGTTAGAGATGAACTTCCTCCAATATTGTGCTGCTCCTAAGAAGCTTCTCACTTCCGTAGTAGACTTGGGTTTAGGCCAGTTTACAATCACTGCCACTTTAGAGGGATCTATTTTGAATTCACCACCCCCTACTATATGACCCAAATAATTTAGAGATGTTTTGCCAAATTCACATTTTGAGATTTTAACATAAAGTTTTTCTCTTTTCAAAACATCTAATGTCTGCTTAACATGCTTTAATTGTTCCTCCCATGTTTTACTGAAAATCAGAATGTCATCCAGATACACAGTAACAAAATCAGCAAGGAAAGGTCTAAGTACATCATTCATTAATCTCATGAAATTAGCAGGGGCATTGGTTAAGCCAAAAGGCATAACTAGCCACTCATACAATCCCTGCTTTGTTTTAAAAGTAGTCTTCCATGCATCTTGCTCAGCAACTCTAACCTGATGGTATCCACTATGCAAGTCCAGCTTGGTGAAATAAACAACTTCCTTTAATTGATCTAAAAGATCATCTATGCAAGGAAGGGGATAACTATTTTTTATTGTTATCTTATTCAGTGCTTGGTAATCAATGCACATCCTCCACGAGCCATCTTTCTTTCTCACCAAAACGATTGGTGACCCACATGGTGATGTGCTAGGCCTGATGAAGCCCTTCTCGAGCAAATCCTGCACCAGCTTCTTGATTTCAGCATTCTCTAAAGCAGACAACCTGTACATTCTAATGTTAGGCAATGGAACATCTTGCTGCAAAATAAAATCATGTACTATTTCCTTTTTGGGTGGTAGACCTTTAGGTTCTTGAAATAGGACATCATACTCTGAAACAATCGTTTCTATATCAGCTTGCTGCTTAGCATTACATCCCTCAAATACATTGGTTTTGTCAGGTTTATTTTCCTTTACAACCATCAGTAAGAATTGTTTGCATGAATTTATCATTATTTTCATCTGCCTTGAGTTTATGAGAGTATAATTATTCTTGATCTTATGAGATCTTACAAAGTATTTGATTCCATCTTTAACAAGTAGATACTTGTTCTCAGCTCTATAGAAAATAGCTTTTCTATCATACAACTAAGGACTCCCTAAAACAATTCCACATATATCCAAAGGAATTATGTCTAATTCAACCTCATCTACAAATGTTGACCCAAAAAAAAACTTGAGTTTGCACTGTCTAGTCACTTGTAGTTGTGCTTTATCATTCAACCATCCTAATGGGTATGGTTTCTTGTGAGGTGTAGTTGCTAATCCGAATTTCTTTACAATTTCTTCAGAAATAAAATTTACTTGTGAGCCACTATTAAACAAAGTATCAATCTTTTGATGTTTGGAAACAACTCGAATATGGAAAAGCTCATGTCTTTTTCTCTCATGTTCTTCATCAATAATAGATTGAGCAGAATTACTAGTAGATGCCTTAGAATTATTACCTTTTATACCTATGGCTACAATGATTGTTTCATCTCCTGAGTCTGACCCCAAATCTTTCTGAATAGTTGCAACAGTCTTCTTCTTCTTGCCCTCAGACTTCTTAGGTCTCAGCTCTAGATGCAGAATCCAACAATGTTCGTCATCATGCCCATCCTTTTTACAGTGAGTGCATGAAGCTTTGCTTTTCTATGCAGTGTTCGCCTTCCTTGCTTTCCATTTCTGCTTTCTTTTCTCCTTGCTCTTGCTTGTAGTGGGTTGGGATGGTCCCCCAACTTCTAGATTTCCATTCTTTCCTCTAGCCTCTAGATGAGTAGCTTGTACAGACACCTAATCTATACTAGTGAGATTAAACATGAGGATGGTATGCCTCATTTAGTTATGTAGACCACCAATGTACTTCAAAAGAGTCTCTGGTGAATCTAATGAGATCCCTAGAATCAATGCTCTCTTTGTAAATTCTTGAGTGTACCCTTGCACACTTTGCCCTTTCATCTTCCAAAGAGTTTGCCAAATCATCATGGCTTGTTGCATGTAGGCCAATGGATAGAATTTCTTCTTGATTTTAGAAACAAAGTCACTCTAGACAGAGATAGTCTTACCATGTCTTTTCATGTCAGCTTGGGTTCTGCCTTCCCACCAAATCAAGGCAATGCCTCCCAGGCATAGGCTTTCCAGTTGAATTTTTCTCTTGTCTGAGTCGATGTTCTGTACTCTGCAATAAACATCAATTTGTCTAATCCAATTGTCCAATTTTTCAACATTTAAATCTCCATCATATATAGGCAAGTCAAATTTAACATATAGCTTGATCAAAGATGCTTTCTTATTATGCACAGGGCTATTAGGAGGTGTGAGAAAGTTTTCCTCTTTCCCTTTCCCTTTTGAGTGGTCATGGGAATGAGACTCATCTTCTTCTTTATCTTGTTTAGAGCCTGAAGAATCTTCATCCTTATGCTTTCTAAAGTCCCTATACATTTCTTCTACCATAGACTTTATAGCTAGGAAACTCTCTATGAATTGAGGGTCTGGCCCCACAGAACCTTCCTCTGACATTGTCTTCCATGGATAGACTCTCCCAATTTCAGAATTAGCTTCGACCAACTCTCCTTCTCCTAATTTTAGCTTTGATCTAGTGAGCATTCAACAGCTAAACCAACACAAGCATGTCTAATCTTACAGCCCTTGCTCTAATACCACTTGATATGATAGTCACCCTGTGAGTGATCTCAGTTAAGAATTATTAAATGGAGGTATTACAGACTCATGTGTTGTTGTGTGTGTCTAGGTTATTTAAGCAATAGATCGATCAGATTGCAAATACTTAGACACTTGAAATGGAAGACAACAGAGAAACACAATAAGCAAATATAAGAACATAAGAAATTAATAAGGAGTTCACCCTATCCTCCAGGGCTGCATCTCCAATCCAGCTTTCAGTGGCGGCCTTCTTTGTTGTGTCTTAAAGCAGAGAATTACAAAGAAGGAGCTCAATATGAGTCTCCTGTCACAGGATAGCTTGGAAAGGTAGTTCTTGGATTCCCCAAGCCACTAGAGTACACAGACCCTTGTCCTTACCAGCTTTTCGACCTCTCAGGTCTACAATGGAAGGAGCCCAATGTGGTGCTTAGTCCTGACAAATCCCTCTCAAGGATGGCTCAAATTTCTCAAGCCCTCTCGTGCTCGACTCTGCCTTTGGTCAGCTTGGCCCTCTGTCTTCTCACTGTTTTTTTCTTTCTCTGTCTACTTTCTCTGTTTTTCTGTCGTATTCCTTCTGTTAGTCTGTGCATGGCTTTGAAGCCACTCAAGCTCGGTTATTCGATTCCCCTTCCACTTCGTCAGATCCTCTGATACAGCATCACTTGGAGTTCCCTATCTCGGCGTCATCATCAGACTCATAGGGTGGGCCACTTGTCCTCCTGCGAGCTGCGCCAGCTTGCTTCATTGGTTCGGTTCTTCAGTTACGTCGTGGGGTGAATCATCCGCCATTTTGGCAGTCAAATCAGACCTCAAATTCTTTTAAATCATGGCTTAATCCCTTGTTACATCCAGTCTTACCATCGGGCACGATATCAACTGTTAGATCTGAATCCCCCAGATCCAACGCCATCCGCTCATTTTGCGCGGTTGACTTGCTCAACTGTTAGCGTGTGATGAGTGGCAGTTCCTCCCTCCTCCACTTGCCATGCATCAGGCGCTGAGTGGAATCACTTTGTTTTCACCGAATCTGCTTACCACCCAAGGATGCTCCAATAAATACTGCCAGTTTTTAGAGCGTGGGTCCTGCCTTAGCCTTTAGCCTTTTTTTTGCTACGGTTTTCTCGACTCCCATGCGATCGAGCACTCGAGGCCCCTCCTTTTGAAGGTTTTTTCCCAATGAAGCACTAATCGCGCATTAGAAATTCCCTCCATTTCCTTATCCGAGCTTCCCAGGGGCTAATATCACCTCCTGTGTAGTCTCCATGGGCCTCGGGGTGCGCTTTGATCGAGGTCCTCATCGTTCCACGCTGGCTGCCAACTGTGACTAGTTTAGAGTTGTTTTTGATTGCTGCTCTCAATTATTTGAAGTCTGTCCCGACCTGGTACAATTATGGTTCTATTGATTATTCTTTATGGATCCAATTCAGATCACTAAAGCTGAGAAGAATTATTCAATAACAGAGTGCGAAGGTTTGGCTATGGTGTACGTGCTCCAGAAGTTCAAACACTACTTGCTAGGTAGACACTTTAATATGTATGCAGACCATTCTGCATTGAAGTACTTGGTTAACAAGCCTGTGTTAGGGGGGCAAGATATGCAGATGGATGCTGATGTTTCAGGAATATGATCTCGAAGTTATTGTGAAGCTAGGACGATTGAATGTAGAACCATATTAGCACATCAAACTGTGAAATTTCAAGGTAAATGATTTAATGTCATTATATGACAGCAAGTTTAATAAATTTCCAAGAAAATTTTGGATGCATTAGTTGGGGCCCTATTTCATCAAGGAGATTACCAATGGTGGACCATTTTAGCTGGTGAAGTTGAATGGAGAGATATTTCTAGGGAAGGTAATCAATTGAAGCCATACACTGGGGATCTAGCTAGATGACTATATGGTGCAAGCACAGTCGTAGCACTCCAGGTAGTTGAAAGGAGGCGTGGGACTATAAACTATACTTCCCGGGTTGTAGAGCTGCACGACTGGGGGATTTCATGGAAAGGAGGAACATCACAGTATCAACAGAACCGCAAAGGGAGTTGTGCTATAGGAGGAGAGACTATGCAGGGCAGCGAGAAAGTGATCGTTATGGTCACTGTTCATGAGTTGACAGTGAGAAATTGGCTAGATGGAGTAGGGGGAGGCATTTTAGTCAAAATTTAAGAGTGAGATCTTTAAAAATATGCTGTCAATATAACATTTATGAGTGGATTTTGGGGGGAATGGTCAGATTCGAATTCAAATTTTCCTTTAAATTAAAGATGACTTCCCAATGAAAAATGCTTTGCACTCTAAGAATTGAGGTGTTGAGCTGTCAGGTGTGCATGAACCTTGAGAATTTCGAGGCTTTGGTGGCTAGTTTAGTATTTGAAAAGTTTCCTAAACTAACCCAAGAGCTTATTACTAGCCTCATGTCGGCACCCATGGAAACCGTAAGTGTTGGAGGATCAATGGCATCTAAGGGAGCTACCTCAGAGGTTGTGAGTGTGGAAATTCCTACAGAAGTACCGAAGTCATCAAGGTCGCCTAGGACGAGGCCTAGGCCGACCAGAGAGGTTCCTAAGACAAATAAGGACAAATAGAAAGTGCCACATATGGTGCACACGTTGCCTAAGAAACACCAGAAGAAAGAGAAGCCCACCACGTAGGAGAAAGGCAAGGTGGCAGACCTAGAACCTGACGAGGATGTAGAAGAAATTGGTATGGGCACAGAAGACATTGACATTAAGGGAGTAGACCCTATCTCAAAATGACCCAAATACATCCCTCTACACCAGGGTAAGGTGAATATCATGAAGGATCCAGATGAGGGAAAATTTATGCTCAACTCACCTCTATCGTTGGAGAAAATCGTGTTTGAAGGACCATGCCTAGCGCGTGTCCCCCATTTAAAACTTGAGGATTGGTACCTGGTGGACATATAGCTATTCCCCCACCTAGCCACTGACAATTTCATGCATAGAGTATTCTATAAGGATTCGTGTGTCACCGCACTGGAGCCGGTGAAGTGGATTAAAGGGATCGACAAGGTAGGGTTGTTGAATCTCCTATGCGTGTCGCATTACCAATGCACTCCCATAAACATGATCATGATCAATCAATTGTTGTGTCTGGAGCATGATGAGTGCCTATGGTTGAGGGAGCCAATCCCGATAATTGATATGTTGATCCATAGGGTCACTTTGTTGCCACATTCAGGGCTGAACTCGGCCAAGGCATTTGGCGGCAAGAAGGGCAAGCATGACCTCACCAAAAGAATGAAGGACAAGTTTAAACTTGTCAAGAAAGTGCATGGATACTCCATATCAAGCATAATCGACCCTAAAATCAAGGCAGCCACCCAAATTTTGGCTGGGAGGATAATGCGGAAGTGTCATGCAAATGAGGTGTCGGAGTCAGTTGTGTCACTAGCATCCTAATGCGTGAAGGGCGTACAATTCAATTGGGTGCGCTATCTCTGTAGTGAGTTCCTCACGAACTGTAGAGAAGCACAATACTAGAGTAATACCTTTCACTAATCTTGGCTACTATTATCAATTGTGTTGGTCGCATGGCAGTTGTCGGAGGATAGTCAGTTTCCTCTGGTCACGAAGGATTTACCAGAAGCAACAAAGTTTGCTTCACTGTGGGCTATGAAGGATATTGCGCAGGTCCACGAGATCAAGGTATTCTGGGTCTTAGTGGAGATGAGTATCATTATGGCCATCAATAGGAAACTATGACTATCACCAACTATAATTGAGCAGTTGTCAAGATATTTGGAGTTCAAGGCAGACTTCCACTATGTCTCCATGCAATCACAAAAGGACCCTGAGTAGAAATCGTATGATCTCACATACCTCGTGATAGACAATGTAATCGCAGTAGTCCTTGAGCATTTGCCAGCAGAGTGATGCATACCCTCAGATTTTTCAGCAGGGTCTAGTAAGTCCAAAGGCAAGTAGCAGAAGGAAGAGTTGTAGTTGAAGATGTAGTAGCTGGCTGAACGGAGGAAAAAGGAGGCTAAGGAAAAAGCCAGATCAAAGCGTGTTGCTAAGAAGAAGGCAGAAGAGAAGGAATATGAGGAAGAGCACGAATCTGACATAATTTAGAAGTCTCCTTCTCCGCAAACAGAGGACGAAG
Organism: Pinus taeda; assembly: GCA_000404065.3. Taxonomy (NCBI): domain Eukaryota; kingdom Viridiplantae; phylum Streptophyta; class Pinopsida; order Pinales; family Pinaceae; genus Pinus; species Pinus taeda. The sequence goes on from APFE030941342.1 coordinate 48,807, forward strand.
AGTATAAATCAAGATAGGGTGGTGCAGACCTGAAGACTACTCCATTCCAAGTTAAGTGCACCAGGGAGCAGGAACAAGAAGGGTTGCAGAAGAATTCCAAGGCTAGTAAATCATCGATCAACCAAATCACTTTGATGGAAGGTGATTTGAATGACATCGGGGACACCATAAGGGGCATGACCATGTCTTGAGTGCTAAAAGGTGTCTTTTAAAACTCCTAATTGCCTCACATTAATTATCAACCTGGGTAAGTCTTTTTATTCCAAGAGTTTACACAATATGTGCAAGCTTTAAATCCAAAGAGTAATGCTTTAAACTAATCTATGAAATTCAATACAAGAGTAAATGGATGAAATCATAAATCTCAAGCTTGTAACTCTAAAGGGCATAACTCATCTAAGCATCATGACTATATCTCAACAATACCACAATTCAATCTTAATCAACCAAATTCAAATGACAATCAACCAAGAGCACTGTAGTATTAACTGAGCTCTTTCAGTTGTACTTAAAGTATTGGGTAAGGAAAGCATTTAATCAATCACACTCTATTCTGCAATTAACTGGAAATTATTCTTTAATTGATAACTAATTCAATCCACAACATGAATTAAATAAAACCAACTATGAATACGCATTAATGAAATGAATACCAAAAATCTGATTCAACGAAAATACATCAACTAAAAAGCTATAAAGCAGAATAACTTGCAGGAAATGGAAAATGCATAAAATAAGGAACAGCAGTAAGTTCCACCAGAGATCGGGCCCTAGCCACCAGCGAACACTACTTAACAATTTCATAATATATGAATGAAAAGCAACGCAAGTTGTATATTAATCATCAAAGTCACTTATCATTACAACACAATCTTGTTTCTCAGAATCACCCTTTTGTAAATTAGAATTACAATCCAAGTAAAAGACGAGAGATCCCCTTTTAGTCTTCTCTTTTATAGTCAAAAAGAAAAGATAAATGTGATCCCTTAGGATCAAGAGATCCTGAGGGATTCACAAATAAATTCTATCTTCAGACACTTCTTCTATCTCGCGCTGATCTCCTTGACTTGTTCCTTAGTTTGACCACACCTGGCGCATCTCATTTTCCTCGATTGGCTTTTGTTGTTCTGACTTGGGAACAATAGTTGTTCCTCCTGTTGTTTTTCTACATAAAAAGTAATGAGAGTTAGTATGGTCGGTCAGATCATATCAAGAGTAGTTTTATTCATTCTTTATCAAAATCCTATCAACTTGTTAGTATATCATGGCACAAGATGGATAAGAAAGGAGAAAAAGGATAATAATCAAGAGTAAATACATACCTATTTCACGGCTCAACATACTCCCCCGCTTACCTTTTTTCATGTCCTCATGACAAATAATTAGTTCCTATGTAATGTAGTTAAGGATTAGGCTAGAAAAAAGGTTTATTAATCCGGCCTGAAACCATGATTTTGTGCCAAATTTGGAAAGGTTATATGTTCATGTCCTTCAGGTAACTCATAGTCAAACCGATACCCTTCAGGAAGATACCAAATAATGGGACATCTAAATCAACATCCCAACCAATAAGGCCCTTCCCTCAAAATGATATTTCTATATGTGATTAATCGGCTTGAAACAATTTTGAAGTTCCCATAATTAAATGGTTCTCTTTCCTTAACACTGTTAGTTGAGATCGTCCATCTCATTTTGGATGCAGTCAGAGACCTTTCTTGGATAGAGAGGAAATATGTTGTTCCTTTCTATACAATTTCCTTATGTATGGACCCTAAAATTTGAATCACACCTTCTTGTGTCATCAGCGTTTTATATCTAGCAAATAGTTGCAAAGGGTGAGTAGGCTCACTTCTTACCCAGAGATCCAACCCATGTTCCTGTCTTTGGAATGAATTATACACATTAAACCACTTAAGTCGATTAACTGCAAAAGAGATAAAAGCTTGGAATTGAATATCTCCAACAAAAGGGCTAGGGTTCATATCAACTTCTCCTTCTTATATGAAATTATGCAGATAAAATTCGCAAAGAATCCTTTGGACTTTTGCCCCATGTTCCTTGCAGTAGCTTATAAAATCTTCAGTTTTCTTTAACTCGATTGGCTTGCCAGCTCTTACGGCTTTAATCTTTAACAATAAGTATCGTTCTAATAAGAACAGGGCATAATTTGTGGTTGGAGACCTACATGTTAAGACATCTGAATATAGCGAGCAAACGGTGTCTATTTGATTCCTGGCTCTATCCAACTTGGTCTTTACCTTCTTCAGATTTTCTTCTTCCTGTCTAAATCTGTCAAAAGTCCCATTTTCAGTTATGGTTAATTCCCTAAACTGTTTCTACAATTCTTGATATTTTTGCAGAGGGGCTGTCTCTTGTTCGCATTGTTCTAGAGCAAGCTGGGCTTGCATCAATTCTTCCTGTAGCTTTAGGAGAATAGGGTCTTTACTTGACCAGATATCCTTGACTTGTTCTTTTGTCTAAGTTCCTATGCTACGAGAGGATATTTCCTCGGTCTGTACTTCCCTGTTGTGGGAGGACCAACCCTCCATCTAAACAGCTGCATCCACTAAGTCTACATGGAAAATCGCCTTGGTGGCTATTGTTCGAGTAGGAATGAGTTCAGTTTGGGTCTCTGTTGACCTACCCTTACATATTTCTGTTTGCATAGCCACAAAGACTACCTTAGGAGTAGTGTTCTGGACTTTTTCATTTGCAATTCTTTTAAGCTTCCTGCGTAGCCTTTTAACAGTCTTTTGAAGCTTTTGATATTTGTGTCTTTTTGGCTAGATAAATCGATCTTGCGAACAAAACCGATCTCCCTAGTATCAGAAGATAGTCTAGCAACAAGCAGGACAAACAAATCTATCTTTCTCTAAACATATGTGATTCATAAATAAAAACTATATAGGTGTTTAGACCCTACCTTAAGTCCAACGCTAGTTTCTAGTAGCCATCCTTCAATCATTCAAAAGAGTTTCCTTTTGAGAATCTGCAATCACAAACAAACAAACGTCAAATAGCACCTGCATAGCTAATATCATAAATCATGTCCATTATGGTGATCAAGGAATCCATAAAATAAACCATAAAACAATAGCTTATTGAGAAAAACAAACTTATTTGTATTAACTTTGAAATAGAAGAATATTACAACCTTTTCAGCCTTGATGTTGAACAAGTTCTTCCCAGGGTCTGAAACAGGAATCTCCTTTACTTTGACAAGCCTTACACTCTTCCAAATGAGATCAAAGAGGTGTGTAATCTCTCCTCCTAAAAGTTCAAATAAGAAGACTAAGTTCCAACAGCATTTCACCTCAAAAATATTCAGCTTTTAACTCCTTCAGTAACCAACCCAATGCTTCATTTTATAGTGCAGAGGAAGGAGGCTACAAGTCCACCTATGAAGGGATAGAGTCCTCCTTCAAAGGGATAAGCTCCTCACATCAAGGGGTTAGCTCCTTAAGGTATGGGATGCATGAACCTTAAGGGAGTAAACTTGCCACCACAAGATTCCTTCCAAAATCTTCTAGAAATGACTCAAAATGAGTTTTTAAGAATATATTTGTGCCTTTTTAACTTTTATAGGGGTCCGCACCCATAACACAAAGACAAAGCGGTCAGGTGCACAGGAGACATGACCATTAGGTGCGGGACCGCAGGTAATGATAAGAGAAAGTGCGGAACCAGAGTTTTAGAGACTTTTGAGGGCTTTCTCTCATTTTCAAGGCTTGATATGAAGAACTAAGGCTTAAGACTTGCAAAGGAGGAAAGCATGAGTGGTAATGGACTCACACAGATTGTAGAATGTCAAGGTGACAATTTTTTGTGCAACAGCTTGCCCCCTAAAGTGCGAAGTCTATAATAGATGAAGATATAGTTTGTCATCTATGAAGAGTGAAGTACTTTATCATTTCAAGGATCATCCTGTGGACACCCCAGTCAGAACCCGTAAAAACATTCAATGCAGAATATACATATGTGAAGATATCATCACTGAGGTAGGCATTCCAATACTCAGATTAAAACTAACTAGAAAACTGACTAAACTATTCTGATACAGGAATGATTTTGTAATACATCAAGAGTGTATACATATGTAGACACAGTATGGACATAGCCATCTGTTTATGAGTAGTCTACTGTATAATGAATAACAAAATTCCTCACAGCCTAGATGGTAGAAACTAGATCCAGGGTCTTGATTTCTGCTTCCCGAACTAGTACGATTCTATCCATGTGAATGAATGTGTCGAAGTCAAACATGGTAGAAACCACTTGATTACCAGTCAATGATGTGAAATGTTAACAAGTGTGAGAGAAACCACCAGTAATGTCAATGGATCTCAAAGTACTCAGTACATCCATGAAATGTGAATAAATGAGTTGATGTCGAACATGTCATAGAATCTTTTGATCGAAGGTCAATGATGCAACCTATCGTCGAAGGCGAGAAACTTGCCATTAGGGCATGCAGATTCCAAGGTACTGACTATTTCTAGATCATCTTTCTAGATAATGAACTAAAGTTGATAGAAAGTGATCTATTGTAGGCAAGCCCACAACACGAAATCGTAGATCAAGTTTTGAAGAAACATCTTGGCAAGGACTGACTCAAGGATGGTCAAAATGGATGACAGATGTTTTTGCAAATGAATGGTTTGTTTGAACTGACCTCTTGAACACATAACGACACTGCAGGTGGTTTGGTGGCAATTGACCTGAAGCTAATACCCAAAAGCCAGCTGAAGACTTTCAATATGGTTTGATTAACTGTTAGGCAAAGAATTTCCCAACCCAGGTGAACAAAAAGTGTCATGTTCAAGAGTGGTTAACTGCTTTTATAAAACACAGAGTATAACAAACAGGTTCATTTTTCTCTCATTTCCCCCACCATTTCTGCCAAGTACCTCTTTATTTTTGACAAGCTTGGGGAGGATAAAATTTGCTTGTTTATAAGTTCATCCTTCGAATGAGTCCAACTTAGTTTAAAATTCGAACCCTAAGAAGGAGTGGTCCGTTCCTGTTTAAATTGAACAGGTCCTTTACTATTAAATTTTAGCGAGTCCAGTATAGGAAAAACTCGGTGTTTTCAATTTTATGGAGTCAGAAGAAAAGCTTAAGAAAATTTCATGGATGTCCTTTTTCATAAATTTGTGTCCCCCAAGCCCGAAAAAGTATAAAATAATACTAGGGAGAACCACTTGACCATTACGACCAAGGAGTACTTTTCATAATTAGTGGCTCTGATCTAAAAAGTATAAAAGTGATCAAAGACACATCATTTTATAACCAGTATCGAACTTGAAATGACAAAATTTCGACGATCTTTTCATGTTTATATGATCAGAAAAGTGTTGTAAGTGGACCGCCTTTTTAATTCTGTTTAACGAGTTTAAAAGGGAGAAAACTTGGCAATCTTTTCATATTTCACGAGTCAAAAAAGAGCTTAAAGAGGACTCCACTTTTTCTTAAGTTTTGGAAGAGTCCGAAAGAGTGAAAAAGCATGCTCTTTGTTGAAAATGATCAATTTTCCCCGAAAAATCCAATATTCTGCACAAAAACTCAAAACATTACTCATACCTGTTTAAAATAAAAATGTATCAAAAAGTTACCTTTTTAAATTGAAAAATAAATAAATTAAAAATTCATTTATTCAAAAAAGCTTATAAAAAGGCTTTTGTAAATTCATTTTTACCATTTGATTTCAAAGTGAGAAGTGAGAGCTTTTGGGTAAGAAACTTCCTGTGAAGATTGCAGAAAATCCATCCATTGGAATCGAAAACTGTCAGCTCCAGGTAATCCACATCATCCTTATCTTGCATTTCAACCATTTACATTTCATTTTTAGGCTTTAAAATTGATTTTTTTAAGGAGAATTTGTTTTAGAAAATCACTCGCAGGGATCTACAAGTGCAACATGTGGCCCATGCGGACCCCGACTTTTTTCTACAAAGAAAAAAGTCATGGGTCCACACCTATTGCTTACGACGAGTGCGGGCCTACGCACTGTCTGTAACTAGTGGGTGCGGACCCCGCGAAATGGATATTAAAAATTCAAATTTCTCTATTTCCGCCAAAAAAATTTCGAACTAAACTATTCTAATATGTCGTTTTTGCATTATAGGACATACAAAATGCTTGTTTGGCGGGAACACGAGCCTGAGGATGTGGACCTTGCCACAATAAATCATCCACCCACAATACAGGCATTGAAAGCATGCAGACTGTTTAAATTCTGGGCCATAACAGGCATGAGGGCCCAAGTAGACTTCTTGCAATGGCTGGTAGACAAGTGGAATGTACAAGACCAGTGTTTCATGATTGGTGGCCACCAACTCGAAATTGAGCTAGAGGACATATATTTCTTTACTAGTTTGCCCAAGAGAGGTGAACAATTATCTCTTTTCGGGACTAGGCCAAGTGGCCAGTCTGTCACTAGTCTCCGATTGGAGTTTTGCAATGATCAAACAAAGGACAAATGAATCGATATTAAAATTATCGACCATCCTAAACTTAAGTTTATTGCATTCATTATCACCAGACTATGCGGGAGTGCAGCATTGCATGTAGCTACCGAATCCCAGATGCAAATGGAAGTAGACTGTTATCGAGGTACCATATTCAACTGGTATGAGGTTTTGTTGGCGAATGTAAAAGGCCAACTAAATAGAGAAAAATACAGACAACTAAAAAACTATGGATATGGTTTCCTCATTGTGAGTTTTGGTCTAGAGAGGGTTCCTATTCTAGTCCCACAGCAACTTTCTGTTGGGGCTAGTCTTCCTCGAGAGCCTAAGATAATGTGTTGGGTTGCAATGATGGCTCGTCATCCTAAGGAGGGTTCAGAGGTTGTTCGATTTCCGCCTAAGTATTTTCATTGGTTGAGGAACCAACTTTTTGCGATTCGGGATTTTCCATATGCTCGGATGGATTATCGCGGTGACCCAGACATGATTCTTCCACCAGGAGAGTAGTGAGATGATTCAGGTAAAATCATTTTCAACACTTTCAAAGTCTTAGCTAATTTTTTTTTGTTTTTAAATCATCCAAAACTAACAATAAAAAGCTTTAAATGCAGATGTGGGTCCACGATGACCAACCGCTCTCTATCCCTATGAGAGGAGACACCCAGCTGCAGTAGTACCAGCCCCACAGGACCAATCTATAGAGATCCTGACCAATTTAGAGAATCATCTAGAGTGTTTGACAGTAGATATTCCAGAGACTGGCATAGATGATATCCCACTTGGGTTACAGCGATATGTGATTGGGGTCCCATGACCTTTTAGGAGGTTCCTTTGTAGGGTGGCCTGAATAGTGGTTTCTTATCGTGATCATCACCAGGGATAGGATGATCACTTTTGTAAACTCACACGACATTTTTTTCTTTTGTACTATCATTTTGCTGATCATAAGGTGTTTTTCAACCTATGATTGAAAACGATGTATATTTTGACACACTTCTATGCTATGACATATCACTATTACTAGCTATGTTGTGTAACATGTTATTGAATTTGTTTTAATTTTACTGTTTTGATTATTGCAAATGTCTATTTATCATATGAGAAGAAACTACATCTGCTAATGTATTTAAATGTCTTGAAATATGTTGATATTCAATGTAATAAAATTCATGTTCCAAGAGATGAACTCTCAAAAATAATATTAATAACATTGGATTTCTAATGGCATAAACCCTATTAAGTTGTAATACAACAAGTTCAAAATCTAGCCTAACAATCAAACTCTGAATCCCAAATGAAATGGATTCGGATAATAACTCAATCACTGCACTATACTCTGCAATGTTATTCATTGTTTGACCGAAGCTTACCCCATGCATAGATACTAACTGATCAGAAGGTGAATAGATAACCCAAGCTGCGGAAGAAATGTTCTCTGTACTACGGCAAGCACCATCAGCAAAACCAATGTATGTTTGAAGAGATGTCAACATCTGCAATATCAAGAGTAAAATCAAGATAAGCACGAATAATGATAAAATCACTCTCTATACTAGGCACACTTTCCTAATCTAAAACACACTAGCTATAAAGAAACTAATCTAACAAAAATCTCCACACTGAGATTTAAGCATAATATCTCTTCAGGTAGAGCCCATTTCCAGGTTTACCTAAAGAGACACCGTCAAAATCTACCAATTCATAGGCCCCTTTTGCCAGCTTTCGCTTAACAATATAAGGACCATGCCACATAGGTACAAATTTTCCAGCCCCTAGCTTATTGTTTGCTTGATCGTATAGTAAAACTAGGTCTGATTTCTAGGATCCCATTTCTAGACGTTCTGATCAGTAGAAAAGAGGATGGTACGCTGGGTCACCAGGTCTATAGAAAGAAAACTCACACTGATAGCTATCTTCATGCTGACTCTTACCATCATCCCTCCCAGAAATCTGGCGTCTTGAACACCCTAGCTGTTAGGGCTTTCAGAATTTCTGACCGTGATCACCTGAAGGATGAGATCAATCACTTAACCTCTGTCTTCAAAAGCATTGGATACAAGGAGTGGAGAATCAAGAAAGCTATAAGAAGGGCTCAGGAAAGGGCCCTCTCTAATTGTCACCCTGGACATAAGAAAGAGAATCAAGGGAAAGTTTACCTTCCATTCATCCAAGGGACTACCGATAAGATTGCAAAAATTTTAAAAAAGAACATAGACACCCAATTTACAACTTGTGGAACGATAAGACGTCGGTTAAGGATAAAATTGATCGTCAACAACTCAAAGGAGTGTACAAGATTGATTGGTCATGTGGCAAGAGTTATATTGGGGAAACAGGGAGATCTCTGAAAACAAGACTAAAAGAGCACGCAGCTGACATTAGAAATGAGAGATCCCGTACATCAGCCCTCGCAGAGCACTTGTCCAAGACCAGGCATCATATGTGTTTAGAAGACGCCAAGGTGATTGCAAGAGAGGACAACTATCACAAAAGAAAAATCAGAGAGGCCATTGAAATTATGAAAGTTCCGCAAAACCTCAACAGGGACAATGGGAGTGAAATCAGTGGAAATTGGCTTACCCTCATCAGACAAATAAACCCCCCCGGGCGCGTGGAAGCATAAGATCATCTGAAAAGGTATTTCGAAGGTTCGTTAATTAATTAAAACTAATTAATTTTAATTTAATTTAAATTAATTAATTATATTAGTAATTAATTTATTTAATTTAATTAATTATATTAATTATATCATTAAGTTAATTAAATTAATTAGGATGATTAATTTAATAAAAGTATTATATTAATTTAATTTAATTTAAATTAATTATATTAATTAAGGTAGATTAATTTTAAATTAATAATTAAATTAAAATAATTAGGTTTTCAAATTAATTTAATTTAAATATCATTTAATTAATTATTACTTTAAATCATAAATTTATAAAATAAACAAATAAAACAAATTAATTTTAATTTAATTTAATTAATTAATTATATTAATTAATTTATTTAATTTAATTAATTTATATTAATTAAGTTAAATTAAATTAATTAGGATAGATTAATTTAAATAAAGTTTTTCATTAATTATGTCAATTTAATTAATTAAGTTTAAATTAATTGAGTTAGATTAATTTAAATATAAATAATTAGGTTTTCAAATTAATTTAATTAATTAATCAATTTTAATCATAAATTATAAAATTAATCAAAATAATATTTATGATATATAAAGCAATTAAAATTAACTCTTTTAATCTGATTGAAAATTGAAAATTGAATTAATTCAATATATAAAATCAAAATTAATTATTAAATATATTACAAATAAAAATAAAATATTTATAAAATTATATTATATTAAAATAGTATTATTAAATATAAATTAAAATTAAAATTAGAATTGTATAAAAAATATTAATTAAATTAAAAATAATTTATTCTCATATTAATTATAAAAATAATAATAATTAAAATAATCAATGAATAATTAAAATTATTAAATGATTAAATGATTAAAATAAAATGAAATCAAGTGTCGGCCTGTAGACAAGTTTAGGGTTCTTGATCTATTTATATCAAGGTTCTGTCTCCTTCTCTCAATAATCTCTCATTCTTTTTCTATATTTCTGATTTGTCCTGATGATGGACCCCCTTTGGGGTTTGAAACGTCGACACAATGAACGAAAGACTATGGACAATCCGGATCACACCACTACAAAAAACTTCCACAGAAGCCTAAAATCAAACAAAACTAGGTCTCCCTCCGAAAAATTACGAGGTGTAACATTTTGGTTGTATTGAGATTTTATTCGTTTTGCATGAGCCTCGATTGCTAATGCAGCATTGCATTGATTCTCATCTAGCTGAGCTAAGTACAAAAAACATTTCTCCTCTTCAAAAGTGGCTGGGAGTAATTCTATGGCTAATTGTAATGACGGAATTTCGCATTCAATGGGTAACACTGCTTCCAAATCGTAGACCAGTTGAAAAGGGGTGAAACTAGTTGATGTTTTTACTGAGGTTCGATATGCCCAAAGTGCTGAAAATAACATGTTATGCCAATTCAACCTATGAATACCAATGATTCGTTAGATCATAGTGACTAGAACTTTATTGATAGCTTCAACCAGACCATTAGCCTGTGGGTAATATGATGTAGAACTATCATTACGTAGGCCAAGATGATCTGTCAGTTCAGTCATCATGATGTTTCGAAAATGACTTCCATGATCAGTAATAATAGCTTGAGGAAGACCGAATCTAGCAATTATATGATTGAAAACGAAAGTTGCAGTAGTTTTGTCGTCTGCCGAAAATGTAGGCATCGCCTCAGCCCACTTAGTAAAATAATCTACCGCTAGGATGATATACACATGCCCTCAGGCTGAGTGAGGGTTACATGTAATAAAGTCGATACCCCACTTTGTGAAAGGGCCGACGGCAATTATAGGGTGGAGAGGAGCGTGTGGAGCACGCATCTTACGATCGAAAATTTGACAATTGTGGCATTTCCGGACTGTATAGATACAATCTTTGAATAAGGATGGCCAGAAATAACCAATGCACAATATCTTTTGGGCTGTGGAATACCCAGACATATGACCGCCACATGCTCCAGAGTGATAGTCATTGAGAAACTTTTTACTTTCTTCATGAGTTAGACAATGTTGGAAAACAGAATCCACCCCTCGACGATAGAGTGTATCACCAATGATATTGTATTGTTGGGATTGGAAACGTATTTTCCGTCACTAAGATCGTGAGATTTCAGGCCGAAAAGATTTGGTTTGGAGATAAACAATAATATCTCTATACCATGGATCAAGAGTACTGATAAGAAATAAGGATTCGTCAACAATGGGCTCTTCCACCACAGTTTCAGTATTAGTACACGGGAAATCACACATCAGTTCCGCAAAAAGCAAGGATTTCTTTGCCTTGGATTTTTCAAATTCCAAGTCAAATTCCTGCAGGATAACTATCCATTTGGAATACTTTCCCCCTAGTAATTGTTTGGTCAAAATATACATCATAGGGTTATAGTCAGAAATTACTGTGGTTTTGCGTAATAAGATGTAGTGACGAAATCTTTGGATAGCTTGAACAGCTGCCAAGGCCAATTTCTCCACATGCGAATATTTAATCTCGGTCGAATGCAGAGTTCGACTAAGATAGCAAATCACATGTTCATTGTTGAATTCATCTTCCAGAACTAAAACCATCCCAATGGTGGAATGAGAAGCAGCGAGATACAAAAAGTAATCCTGGTTGTAATTAGGAGGATGCAGTAACAGCGCATGGGTTAATGCGTGTTTAAGTGCATCAAAATATTTGTTAGCTATCTCATCCCAAAATAATGGAGTATTATGTTTCAACAACCTAGTAAAACCTTTCGTTATCTCGGCGTAGCTAGGAATGAAACGACTTAAAAAGTTTGCTTTCCCTTGCAAACTTTGGAGTTGGCGAAGAGTCGGAGGAGGGGGTAATTTGATGATAGCTTCAACCTTCAAGGGATCAACACGAATGCTAGATTTTGAAATGATAAATCCTAGTAAACAACCCGTTTCTACATAGAATACACATTTGTGTGGATTCAGCCTAATTCGATAATGCTTACAAATCATAAAGATAGCTCATAAATGAGTGAGATGATCGGCTCTATGTAATGAATGGGAAAGAAAATCATCGAGATAAGGATACACATTGTGCTTGATGTCATGAAATGCGTAAGACATAGCCCTTTGAAAAGTTGCTCCAACGTTCTTTAATCCAAAAGGTAATTTGCAATAAGCAAATGTCCCCCATGGACAAATGAAAGTTGTTTTAGGTTGATCAGCAGGGAGTATGTTGATTTGATTGTAACCGGAAAAACCATCCATAAAGGAGAACATTTCACTGCCGGCACAATCATCAATAATTTGATCGATATAGGGGGTTGGATAATTGTCCCTAGGACAAGCACGATTAATATCCCTATAGTGATGCATATTCTTTTTGTTCCTTGCTTTTTGTTAACAGGAACAATATTCGATACCCAATTTGTTAAAGGAATTGGATAAATGAAACTTGCACGAAGTAATTTCTCAACTTTAGCTTTAATAGCAGTAGCTTTTCTCGGATGTATCTGACGCAAACGTTGTCGGACAGGTTTAGCATCTGGGTAAGTTTTAATTTCATGGACAACAATTGATGGATAGACTCCTAGCATTTCTTCATATGACTAGGTAAACACGTCGTGGAATTCTTGAAATAGGGCTTTATAAGTTTGGATTTCATCGTCCGAACAGGAAGCACCTATATGAATGTTTTCAATAATTCTGAATTTAAATAAAATGTTAATAGGAACCGTTCGAGAGATATTTCCCAAATTTAACTCAAAATCGGTATGTTGCAATGGATTATGTGGTTCTTTGACATAGTCAGTAGTAAAAATAGATGAAAAATCATTTTCAAAATGATCAAGATCAGGTAAAAACGAAGATCGATGATGAAGATCTTCCCATGGTAAATCATCAACAGACAAAAGTTCATGAATCTGCTCATCAGTATGAACAGGATCAGAAAATTTTGTTGAATCTGAGGTTGATATCGAAAGTGATTCCCCATGGACCACATTCATTGAATCAGTTTCGGTTGAACAAAAGTCAGAAAATGACTATACAGCCTGATATGAAATTTCAAAGGGACTCAAAGGCATCGCGTTACCGAATGAATCCACCTCAGAATCGGAATGTACAATCCAAGGATCATCAAAAGCAATAGTGTTCAATGAAATCATATGAATAGTTGCAATAGAAGGTGATAAGTTAGGAGGAGGGAAGGAAAAAGTTCCTAGTAAACCAGAATCTTTAATCAAACCTACCCCAACATCCTTGTAAGGGATAGTTGTTTTACCGACATGTTGAATACTATTTGAAGAGGCTAGGTCGGACGAAAAATAATTCAGCTGATCTATTGTGATGACCTTTCCATTATGAGGAAACTTGATAAGCCAAAAGGCTGATGAAACAACAGCAGTCATAGCGTAAGACCAACTACGACCCAAGAGAAGTTTGTAATCTAGAGGGGCATCAACCACTTCCACGTCTAGATTTACAGTTTTGCCTTTGACCCCTATAGGTAAATCCTACAAAATGCCAAAAGGATGCATACCCTTGGCCATCAAAATCCTTTAGAATAATTGGAGTCTAATTGAGTGTGGGAGAACCAAGCGATCTCCAACACTCGATCGACATAATACACGTAGAAGCTCCCTCATCAATCACAATCCGAAAGCAAGGTCTATTTTTGACTAACACTGGAATCTGGAAAGCCATTCAATGAGGTACGTAGGGTGTACTATTCTCTAAATCCAAGATTATTAGGTTTGAATCTTGAATATCAACAACTCCTATAGTAGACAATAGTAATTTACGTTGTGCTAAGCATGATTGCAGCACTTCCAAAGCTGAAATTGCTGAAGGGGAAATAGTTAAGTCTTCAACAATGTTATAATTCTGAGCAGCTCTCGCATGTGGATTGAAAGCTAATTTCTAAAGTATACCTTTAGCAAGCGGTTTGATTACTAAGTCAGGGTTAGGTTTCTCGATCTGTAGTGGATCAGAACCAGGAGGAGTTGTAGTTAATGGGTTTGAATTAGAAGATTCTACTTCTTTACCACCAATAGGATTTTTACTACCATAATCTTGTGATCACGTCGCAATCCTGACATGAGACATCATCATAATGGGTTCTTCTCAGGCATTTGAGGAAGAGCCAATCATCTTACTATCTTGATTAGGAAAAGGATCCTTTAAGACAGCAGGCGTTTGAGAAACTTTGACAATTTTCGAAACCTCAGCTCGATGTGGGCAGTCTTTAGTAAAATGATACTCATCATAAATGAGACAAGGATAGCAAGGTTTACGTTTCTCATCAGCAGATTCATTTTTATATGTTTTATCTTTTGAGTTTTGTTTGTTTTTCTTCTTCCCCTTCTTTTTAACACTAGATTTTGTTTTGGTCGTAGATGATTCTACGACATGGATATCGGTAGGAATTTTAGCGGAAGAGTTGCCTGTCAGGGAATCTGGTAAAGTTATAATAGAAGAATTATTTGAAGATTTCTTCTTGCTTTTAGTACTAACTGAACCAATCATACCATCAGTGGTGTGAGACCCTGAAGGAGCTACAGTTATTTGTCCAAGTTTCGAAAGATTAGGGATTTTTTCATGTAAAGTACCTGACTGCATATAGATGAGGTCAAGGTACTGAGCCTAAGCAATTACTTGCGCTTCAGTAACAACTCCTGCCTTAGCTACATCTTCGGTGATTTTAGGTAACAATGATTTTACAAACCATTCCGCTAAAATTTGATCTGGAATGAAGACTTTTACCAAACGTCTTCTACACCGCCATTCATGAATATGGTCAGAAATATATGTGGATGTCGATTGTTTTAATGAAGTTAACAATTTCGTGCCATTGTCGTATCTGACAGGCAACTGAAAATGAGTTAAGAAAGAAGTGGCTAACTAACTAAAATTATAAAAAGAGCCTCGTGGTAACTCAATGTACCATTTGGCAGCAAGACCAATTAAAGTTCATTAAAAAAGATGTAAGTGAATTGAATCATCAATTATGGAATTAGATGCTCACCAGAGATGATAATTCATCACATGATTTGACAGATCTTCTCCTGACTTACCGTCAAACTTTGGGATATCATTGGGCAACTTATTAGGCATTGGCGGCCAATACAGAAGATAGTAAATCAGATCGTTCGTAAGGCGCAAAAAATCAGGTAAATCCAAAGTTGCAATAAATGGTAACTGATGGTTAGGGTCGTGAAAACCTTGGGTAAAAAGACCAGCCCCAGGGGGAGGATATCCAGGATAACCTGAAATTGGATTTGGATTAGGAATATTATAACCTCCTGGGAAACCAGGATTAACCAGACCAAACTGGGGTTGTTGAGGTTGTTGATAAGTATAGCCAAGGTACAATTGATACTGATAGACTAGGTTTTGTATAGTAGGACCGAATTGATATTGTCCCTAGTACAGTTGATAAGTGAATTGCAGTTAACTTGTGACAACCATACTTGGACCAACTTGTCCTACAGGAATCTGGACCGAAGTATGAACTGTAGGTCCTGACTGTGGTAAAGAGGCTTGAGGAGTTTGTACTGATACATGAACAATAGAAACCCGAGCTACTGATACTCCAAAAATAGGTGTGGATTAAACAGAGGCTAACAGTAGTTGCACCAGCAGTTTGAGGCAGAGTCCGAGGTGAACTAGGCCTGGACTGCTGAACTAAACCAAGTGCAAAAGTTTGAACAGTAGGCTGGACAGGTTGCTATGTTGGACCAGCAACCAAAGGTTGTCCAGGTTGACTTGATAACTGCACATTAGGTTGCATGGTGTGTTGAATTTGAGATGGATCCCACATCATATTCGTTCTGGGGTATGGACCCATAAAAGGTTGTGCATATGGAGGACCATAACCGGGTTGAGCTAGGGCTGATAATTAAGGGACACATTTCCAGCTCCTTGTATAAATGGTTGACCAGAAGGTGGTTGGAAACCTTGAGTTGGGTACTGACCTTGAAGTTGATAACCCTGACGCACCTACTGAAACTGGTGTTGACCTTGAGGTATATATTGAAAATGAGGTTGACCTTAAGGCATGTACTGAGTCTGGGGTTGACCTTGAGGTACGTACTGTCTTGAAGGTATGTACTATCCTTGAGGCTACCCCCCAGATGGTAACTGACTACCTTGAGGTTGCCCCCCAGGTGGTAATTGACTACCTTGAGGTTGCCCCCTAGGCAGTAACCGACTACCTTGAGGTTGCCCTCCAGGTGGTAACTAACTACCTTAGGGTTGCTCCCCAAGTGGTAAGTGACTACCTTGAGGTTGTGGATTTGGAATACTACCAGACATCATAAGAATCTCTTCTGCGTTCAATGGTTGAGTTTCATTATTACCAATTGATATCTCATGTCTCATTGGTTGAGGAGATGCTCCTGAAAAAGTACCAATGAGTGACTGGTACCCCGAAGGAATAGAAGGACCACCATATAAAAAAAATTCTGGTGTTTGGGAAAACATAGATGACTATCTCGCCATATTCAATGGAGGATAATAGCCTCTGGGTGTTGGATGAAAAGGAATTCGAGGTGGTGAAAAACTAAGGCCTGGGTTTTCTAAAAAAATTGTCAATGATACATACCAAGCGTCACTCCTAAAAGGACTGTAGAAAATTGATTCACGCTCCCTAAGTTCTAAAGTTGGTTGATTTTCAGGAAGAATTATGTCTTTGTTCGGACTAACAAGTTCTTCAACAGAAATGAGGCCAGAAGGAAGATTTTGGGTAACAATATTTCCTACCCTGGGTGAACCAAGACCACTAGTAGTTGGAGAAGCAAATCTTGATGATGGAGTAGGAGCAGGTTCAGTTTCAGGCTCAGGAATTTTAGGTTCTTCAGCTAATCCACTAGTAGGAGAAATACTACCAGTAACTTTGGAAAGTGAAATTGGCTCAGAAATATACTTTGTTGTCTGTACTTGATCGTCAGGATGAACAATTAAGGATGACTCTCCAGCTTCTAGTGACCCAACTCTACTGTCACTAGGTGATACAAGAGCTCGTAGCCCTTCAAGCTGGCTCGGTGAATACTCAGGAGGTTGCCCCCGAAGCCTACGAGATTGTCTCGGTAATTCAGCCATGATTAAATATTTAATTACTCACATGCAAACAAAGAAAAATTTCAATAAATCCACCTAAAGTCTCTAAAGAAACAAACAATTGAACCACACGCCTAAAAAATCTAAAAGTCACTAGTTGGTGATGAAATCCAATGTCGTAGAATTTTAATACAGAAAGGGCGGTTGGAACAGTTACCCCGAAAACCTACTTAATGGTTGGCACAAGTTTCTTCATAAAACCATATCGAGTGAAGAGAACCCCCCAGAGAGTCCAAGTGAGTCTAATCGACATATGTTCCAGGTACAGTGAAACCCATCCTTCACCGTCACCTTAGGAAATAATCTTAAGTTTATGGACACTAAGGTTATCAACAGCAACAAATACAACTGGGGGAACAGTCTACGATCCGATCTACACAAAAGGGCAGAGTAACAAAGCTGAATCCCCTTGAAGGCTCCTCGACATGATCAATCTGAGGTTTACCAACAAGTGACCTTAGGCTCCTCGAAAATGGTTAATCCGAGGTTTACCGTTTATAATACACGTAAATCTTCTATCTTTCCAAATGAAACAGACTTGATTGTCTCAAAGGTTCGGACATGATCTTGTGATTGACTCATTTAAGAGGAGCTTCCTAGAATGTATCAATTACAATTGGATTTATTTCCTACCACAAGATATAGCTACTTTTTTGTTTTAACTATCTTGGAGAGTTAATTACTCCCTACTCCAAGATACTAGCCTAAGCTATATTGGTGATAAGAGCCCTAGAAATAAAAAGATTACTAGATCAATTTTAATTAAGTGTTACTTTTATGGGTTGTTCCTTAAGTCAATAGGTATGGAAATGAAACTTTGATCGTGTGAAGACTCGACTCCAAAAACACTAAAAAATGCACCTCAAATGATAAACAATTCGTTTTTCTTTCAGTGAATTTCTAGCTAAAAGAAAGAGTTCGAGAATGAAATTCTTTGAGAAACAAATATTTCTTTCAACATGTAAATGAAAAGAAAATATTTTTGTCTTTTTCAATAAAAACTCAAAACGAGACTACTAATTATGCTCACAATAAATCCCTTTCCTTTTGAAACTTCGAAACTACAAAAACAATTTCTTTCAAAAGAGATCTACAATTTCTAGAAAGCACTCAAAACTACAAAATCTAATCTTGAGATCTAAAAACCTAATTGAATAAAAGCTTCAATTATTTTTTAGGACATTTTACTTAGTTTTTCATTAAACTAAGGATTCATTCATTCAGAATAACAAATCAATCAAAAACATCCAGATATGTTTTCTTTTATAAAAATTAAATTCAAAACTTATAACCAAGTTTGTTCAAAGATTTGCAAAGAGAAAACGAAACCTATTTCTCACAAAGGACAGATTTCACAACCCAGTTAGACTCATCAAGAAGACAAAAGACACCAGAGTAATCTAAGGTTTCTCAGGCTTCTGATCTTTGAGTCACTACAGAGACCAAGTGAAAACCACTCCAGGCATGCAAAACTTCTAGAAAATCATCTAAAACAAAAATACCATTGGAACTTACTCACAAGAGATTTTTGACTGAACACATGCAGATCTGGGTAGACACTAAAGGTCACAAATAAAACCTAAACTTAACTGGAAGTAAACATTTTAAGTTTTTTTTTTAAATTTCACAGGGTTCGCAGGCTTCTAGAAGAACCAGATGCGGTACCACTCTGTGTACTAAAGGAAAAGTGTGGAGATGCCCGCACTGTCTGTAAATAGAAAGTGCAATCCCCTGAAAACTTCGAAAAAAAACAAAAAATAATCCAGATTCTAAAAACTACCCAATCCAACACACATCAAGCAAAAACCAAAAACGAGAACAAGTTTCTCAAGTCAAAGACAAAGGAAAATCAAAAACCAAATTCAGTTCCCCAGTGGAGTTGCCAATTTGTTGGCCGAATAAATCGATCTTGCGGAAAAGACCGATCTCCCTAGCATCAGAAGATAGTCTAGCAACAAGTAGGACAAACAAATCTATCTTTTTCTAAACATATGTGATTCATAAATAAAAACTATAGAGGTGTTTAGACCCTACCTTAAGTCCAACGCTAGTTTGTAGCAGCCATCCTTCAATCGTTCGAAAGAGTTTCCTTTTGAGAATATGCAATCACAAACAAGCAAACATCAAATAGCACCTGCATAGCTAATATCATATATCATGTCCATTATGGTGATCAAGGAATCCATAAAATAAACCATAAAATAATAGCTTATTGAGAAAAACAAACTTATTTGTATTAACTTTGAAGTAGAAGAACCTTACAACCTTTTCAGCCTTGATGTTGAACAAGCTCTTCCCAAGGTCCGAAACAGGAATCTCCTTTACTTTGACAAGCCTTACACTCTTCCAAATGAGATCAAAGAGGTATGTAATCTCTCCTCCTAAAAGCTCAAATAAGAATACTAAGTTCCAACAGCATTTCACCTCAAAAATATTCATCTTTCAACTCCTTCAGTAACCAGCCCAATGCTTCATTTTATAGTGCATAGGAAGGAGGTTACAGGTCCACCTATGAAGGGATAGAGTCCTCCTTCAAAGGGATAAGCTCCTCACATCAAGGGGTTAGCTCCTTAAGGTATGGGATGCATGAACCTTAAGGAAGCAAACTTGCCACCACAAGATTCCTTTCAAAAGCTTCTAGAAATGAATCAAAGTGAGTTTTTAAGAATATACTTGCGCCTTTTTAACTTTTACAGGGGTCCACACCCATAACATAAAGACATAGCAGTCAGGTGCGCAAGAGACATGACCATTAGGTGCGGGACCATAGGTAATGCTAAGAGAAAGTGTGGAACCAGAGTTTTAGAGACTTTTGAGGGCTCTCTCTCATTTTCAAGGCTTGATATGAAGAATTGAGGCTTAAGACTTGCAAAGGAGGAAAGTATGAGTGGTAATGGACTCACACAGATTGCAGAATGTCAAGGTGACAATTTTTTTTGCAACATGTCTCAGCTTCTTTAGTTTTTCTCTGGCTACTTGCCTCTTCCGAGGAGCATCTTTTAAACTAACATCTCGTCAATATCTTCTGCATCTAAAGATTCCTGTTGTTTATCATGGTTGTGTTCCAATAGAACTATGTCACCAGACTGGTTATCTGATTCATGAATAACTTCTATTTCTGCTTCCTTTTCCTGGTCAGAGAGCATAATTTTTGTATGCCCAGAATCTTCTGGGGATTGAGCTTCCATTAACTTAGGATCAAGTGATCCTCCAAGCTTAATGCATGCATTTAGATTTGCCAGGACCTGAGCCATCCCTGTCTCAAAATCCTACAGAATATCATTTTGGGGACTCATGGTTGATGCTTGAGGTAGTTCTTCTTCATTTTCCAGTTCATCATCAAGGTGTTGTGCCCTTTCTTGTTCTGAATCTGGTCTATCCTCTTCCTCGGGTTCTTGTCCTAAATTGACATCTTCCCTAGGTTCTAATTCTGGATAACATCCTTCTCCTTGTTCAAATTCTACCTTAGGTTCTGACTCAGAGTCTTGTATACCAATTGGTCTGAATGGTTCTACAGGTTGTTCGACATTATCTACAAAAATTCTTATACTAGATATAACCTTGCAAGCCACCTACGCTTATGGGGTTCAATGTTTGATAGGGTATACCTTTTCCTTTTCGGAACAGGGCCCTGCTGGCTTATTGCCAAAATTTCAGGACTTTGAATTATAGGGTTTTGCCTAATCTCCAGGGGCGCTATGAGACCATCCCAAGTTAATTTTTGTTGAATGAGGTTATGGGTAGCAATTAGTCTTATCAATCCATGGTGGCTAACTATGGTTTCCGGGTGCCTAGCCCGCCTGATTCTATCGGCAGTATCATGCAACAATAAATTCAAGAAAGATGGCAGATTAATAGTGATCCTTTGTTTCAAAACAGCTAAAAGTTTGAGTTGTTGTGGCCTTACCACGTCTCGTCATCTATCACAGGTAATGTACCTCTGGAAAATATTTTCCAACTCACACGATGGTTCTACCAAAGAAGATGGTTGTATGCCCTTGGCTTTCTTGATTAATTCCTCGCCTGCATCTCTGAAAATGTCCACCGCATCTTGTGACATTATGTGTTTCTTTGGCCATGTTGTCCCTCTTGTCGATAGGCCAAATACTTTAGTTATTACAAAGTTTGATACTGTAATTTTTCTACCTCTTACCATGGATTTCCCATTATATAGATGATGTAGAAATTCAATAGTTATTTCCTCACTAGAGGGCTGAAATCTTGTGAAGTATGTTATCCACCCTGCGCAGACCAGAATTTCTCTCGCTCTGTCAGAGATTTCTAGCACTAGAGGTTCTCGGCACACTGACTTACCACCCATAATTCTTGATTTCTTCCTACTATTTCAAAGGATTAGTGCAGTGGAGAAAACACAGCAATAGACATCAACAGAGAGATAAAACAGCAAGTTGTAACAGCTAAGTTTTCCAATTTTAGATGATATTACTATTAAAATTCATTAATTCGAGGACTATTATTTTACCACATGCCGCGTGATCATAAAGTACCATACCAACCTATGAAATCCAATAAAACAGTTATACTACATGCATGAGTGCGATGAAGGTCCCCTCCCTCCTTCAAGATGAGAGGTTGCCTACGACCGAATGGACGGGTGAATGTTGTTCTGACAACAACATACAAGGGTGAAAGATATGGCATTAATATGGGATAGAGTACATATATTAATGAGAGGACTGTAAAAGGTATGGATATTATGAAAGCGAGGTGTGTAATGATGGTTATTGATAAGAGACAAGATGCTTTGGTTGATGATAGGTTATGCAATAAGGAAAGAGGACGACAATATGCAAGAAAGATGATTTGCTGATGATATTCCAACTGTAAATGATATGATTGATTAAAACATTAACTCATGCATAAAGGTTCAAGGTAGGGAGAAATTAAGGAAATAATTCTTCTGATAAAAAGAAAAGTAAGAAGAGGGTATTATAATAATTATTGATGTTGAGAATGGAACTTCAATACCATAAGCATAGCTTTTGTTGCTAGCAGCCATTCATAGCCTCGACAGAGTTCCTTTTTAACCCATATGAGCCAAGATACTCAATTTATAGTTGGATAATTGCATTGTTGTTTCTATAGAAGAGATCAGTGTGCTAGCATGGTAACCAGATCACCACACTACCATTCACTGGGAAGTAGCAAAAGTGATCGGGTCATCTTGTAAAAATTTTGAATAATAAACACATATTCAATGGAGATTATCCTGATCGTGTACTATTACGGAATACATACACAATACATAAGCTCCTCTACGTTGATCATCAATATAGCAGCATCAATAACAATAAAACATCAAGAGCATGCACACAT